>DWRA01003566.1:0-11902 GCA_018250295.1 Spathilepia clonius | reverse complement strand
TAAGTTGGAATGCCTCGTTAAGTTTATCTCCCTTACCACACCCTTCAAACCAGAACACAGCAGCGCTTAACACTGTTTTTATTTAGGCAGAAATAAGTGTGGCGGTGGTGCCGCCGGAGTCGAACTACGAAGGGGTCTACTATCTTTCCTTCACCTTGCTGCCATTTAGCAGCAATATTAAGTGCTACCATGTTCTGGTTTGTATCATGCGGGGTAAGGGAAACATACGAAGTGTTTATCATCCAGCTTAGTCCTCATAAGCATCAATAAATCATGAAACCTATTTGGTGCAAAAATATTAATGATTATATTCGAATTGTGTTTGTAATTGTTGCATAATTTTATCATACAGAACAACTAAATTAAAAAAAGACACACAGTCAAAACCATAAACAATATTCATTTTTGTTATTTATAAGCTAGTTAACAACAAAAGACAATTTCCCAATACTTTAGGATTGGTTTCTTTCATTGGTTATTCATATTCATATTAAATAAATATATAATCGTACAATTTAATGTAACTATTAATAAATATATCAACAGATCTAGCAAATGTGGATGTGGATGAAGTGGTGCACGATTTCTGCAGCACTTTGCAAACCATCATAGACAAAAGTCCGGACTACAGGGGGAAATGCGAATTGGTGTACTACGATGGTGAGTTATTATATTAAATTCATTTCGTACGGAGGTACTAAATACTGTAATTTTGCAAATATGTATGTACACAAAACAACTCGTTGCGTTAGTGTATAACTCCTAGTTGGCGAGTACGAATCAAATGACAAATTACTATTTTTTTTAGGTCGCAATTATTAGAAGTAAACAATTACAGACAATATATATAAAAGGTTTTTTTTACTGTGTGTTTTACCGCGTTTATTTGTGTGCATAAATACACATAAAAGTTGTAAAAGCCTTTACAGTTTAACTGCAAGCACACTCACATTGAACTTCTTTCCATTTGCGATACGGGTGCGATACATTGTAATTGATAACATGGGACTTGCCAACTTGGTCCTTCGGGATAGAAATAGTAATCTTGTTATCATCTTCTATTCGCTTCGAGGACGATGAAAAACATCAATTAAGAAACACAAAGAATTTTCTGTATTTTGCAATTGTAAGCTGGTATTAGTGATATTTATTTAATTTAACATGAAAATTTTGACCCATTATTATAGAACTTTTTTTTATTTCAGACACAGATCCCAGTCAAAATCTAGCTGACATCCTGCTAGACAAAATTCGTGAATTGGAACCAAATTTTGAAAACATCAGAAGAACGTAAAAACATTTCTATTATCGTTTTCTTTACAAAATCTTGGCCTTGACAAAGTATCTGCGATTTTAATAATAATATTTACTTTTTAGAGTATCATTATGTTTTGGTAGAATATATAGAATTATATTTCTTACACAATTTATGGTTAGTTTTAGACTAGCATTTATCGTAGGTGAAGTAAAATAATAGACTCCTAAAATAGAAAAACTATGTAGGATTCTTGTCCAATTTGGCATCTGATGTCAAAAAGGAATAGCGACTATTATCGTTGGTTCAGCCGTAGTCTGAGTTGAGCACTCAGTCCATGGCTGATTTTCTATTTCTATTTGCTATTTCTGTTTTTAATAAATTAATAATCGGCAAAGTATGAGTCGAACTCACACTTGCGGCTTCTGTGCCATGAAGAAATATTTAATACTATATAACAATTGTGACTTGTTTTTTGAAAAATGTGTTTTATTCGGTGCTAAATCATGCAGTGTAGATTTAAGAGAACCAAAGCCAATTTTTACTTACGGAGTACAATTTATTAGCATTTATGGCAAAAAAAAATATATTTTGACGCTAAATTCATATTTTCCAAGATACTGATGTTTATAGATTTTTAAATTGACATTTAGGTTTTTTATGTTATAAAACGCCAAAGAAATAATTTCCTTTGCATTTCATAATTCCAATGTTCAACATCAGTTTGTTTCTTGTTATTGTGCAAAGTGTGAATTTGTAAATATGATGTTAAATGTGCGGTACAAAGTATCTATTTTTAATGAAATAATCTGTGTAGTGTATAGTTTTTTTATATTTTTGTTGTAAAACTTTAAGATAACATTAATTATGTAAAATTTTAGGTACACTATTGTAACAATAATAACAGCCAATTTAAATTAATTTTAACAATAATCTCCGGACACTGGGGAGGCTCATACTACCAAGGCAGCGGAGACTCCAGTCTTACCAAGATGCATAAACCGATTATACTATATATGTGTGTGGCTTCTGTTTAATATAGTTTATGTCATTCAAGCTTCTGATGGACGTAGAGAATATGAGGGAGCACTGTACCTTAAGGTACAGTATTAAAGAATGCCAAAAAATATTGGTAAACTTGAAATATTTTCAGAACAGTAGAAAATGGTTTAAACCTGACATTTATTGTTTTATTAATTTTATAATTTTTGTGATTTATTCAGTGTTAAGGTCAAAAATTGTAACATTTTTTTTTAGTTTTTTTATATCTGTATAAAATATATTTTATTAACTTGTCTTTATATTTGTATTTCCCTTTATCTATCCTATTTTGTGTGTAGTTAGAAAAGTTAGTGTGCTTGTTGCCAAACAATAATAGATATGAAATTGCTGCGCGTGATTACAGGCGCATGACATTGTGCACTGTATTCCCATCGATACTAGGCGAGTGTCTTAATGTTACACTAAGATTTCTTAACAAAATGGCAACAGAATAAGGACTAATGGCAGCAAGGCACACTATGCAAAATGTCAAGTAATTGTCGGACATTTTTAATAATGAAAACTAAAGTTAATAAAGCTGTGCTAAAAGACAAGAGGGCAAGGCCGTAAAACCATGTAAAAAAACAAGTAATTGTCACAGTCAACTGAAGTCAATTTGTGATTGTCAAAACAAATGTGTCAAAACATATTCACGTGTTGTGTGGTATATTCTGTAGGTTCCGAGTTATGCTATTCTTGTGGTAAATAGTGTACTTCTACAAAGATGGGTAAAAGAAAATATGAAAATGACTCTGCAGAGTCCGCTAAGAGAAATAAGTTGCAAGAAGATAACAATGAAACATCGGTAAATGACTTGGAAGCAGACCAACCTCAAAATGTTGAAAACATTGAAAGCAAAAAGAGAAACGTTTTGAAAAACGCAAGTTTTGATTTAAAACATTTTCGCAAGGAATTGACAGCAAAACAGGGACAAACCATGGGTGAGATTCATAAAAATATTTCTATACCATTCATAATATGCTAATGAACATAAATGTGAGTACCCGACTTACTATAGGATGTTTTGATTTCTTTATCGTAGCTATTGCGACTCAACTGGGTTGTAGTCATGGTAAAATGTTTTCCAGTTTTACTGAGACTAAGAGCCATGCTGCTTGGAATATGTGCAATAAAGAAATCAAAATAGTAGGACCTTTTGATGTAGTGTGTACCCCTGATATAACAAAATGTATAAATTCCTTGATAATATCAGTCTAAAAGTATATAAAGATATTTCATGTCAGTAAATTTCCATGTTGTATATAGTATATGTAAAATGCCTATCACACCAGGTACAGGTTGTGGGAACAAGTTTTTTTTTATTTCAGACTAGTTATAAAAGTTTCATCATTACTTAGAAAAACCTAACCAAGATCAGATCTCAAGTTACTACACACTTATTGTAGTATCCAGATTACTGAGCATATGAATAATTTGCAAGGTGTTAGAACTGGTTCGACTGAGGAGGTACCATCGTCATACCTCTTTCTATCATCAGTTCTGCATTTTGGTGGAATGGTGTGGATGCCAGCTGACTCACCACTCACCAATCAGGCAACCAACTAGTCATTAGGTGCAGTTATGCATCTGATTGGCTTTAGATAGATCTGCTGTTATATATGGAGTTGGTTGTGGTTGTTCATAGGCACCTGTGAGAGTGTACTGCAACCTCATCTGTTATTTTAATCTTATATACTAAAATTGTTTATGAAGAAACAATTTATTTTTACACATATTGAATGTGTTGGAGGAGTTTACTACATTATTGATATTCCCATCTGTGTGTTAACTTTATCATTTGTAAGGTTCAATATACATATTCCTTTTGAATATATATTTATGATTTTTTTAAATATAGACTAGAAAAGTTTCATTCATAAATTTATATTCAAGTTCGGTTCATCCCTAATGGTATCAGATGTACCGGTGCGCACGAGCGGCCTCAACACGCGGCAGGCGTGCGCCGTCGCCAGATGCGCGCTTATTAATAATACTATGTTATTTTATTTTTCAGTGTTGACACAGTTTCTTCAGGTTTGTTTAAATCCTGACAATGAAGTGGATTACATGCTCGAATATTTGAAGATGGGCGGGAACTCTCATGAGATCCTTAGGCAGGTATCTCAAGATAATAAGAAGAATCTGACACTGGCAACACCAGCGTTCCATCTATTTCATTTAATCATAGTGAAAGTACAATCATCTTTGCCGCACATGATTTCCATTACAGAAGAAGCCTGCCGTTACTTCCTGAACACTTTTATACCAAC
This sequence comes from Spathilepia clonius, assembly GCA_018250295.1. NCBI lineage: Eukaryota > Metazoa > Arthropoda > Insecta > Lepidoptera > Hesperiidae > Spathilepia > Spathilepia clonius. The sequence goes on along the minus strand of DWRA01003566.1, from coordinate 7,336 downwards.
CGTGGAAATTATGATCAGTGAGAATTCAGGACCTCGTCACAGAAAGATTATTCTTAATCTTCTTACATCAATGGTAACTCTAAATTCCGACTTAGGGGTAGAAGTATTAAATCAAGTGCCATTAACTCCAAAACACTTGCAGTATATAGTGGAAAAGCCAAATTATAAAGAAAAAGACAATGTAAGGACTGCATTTGTGCATTTCATGACATCATTCTTGGTCGATGGACATCTTCCATTAATTAAGGCTTTGTTAGAGAAACAGGGGTTGCTGCCTCTAGTTATACCTGGTTTAGTACAAGATGAACCTGAAGCTGTCTTCATGTTCTTAAATATTCTCAAAAAGAATGTAATTGATAATAATTTGATATCAAAAACTTTAAAGTTAAAAACCTTCAGCCATCAAGTGCTACACAATATGTTCAAAGTTTTCATGTGGAAAGGACCACCTGAGATGAACACAGACTTGAGAAATGAGTCTCGACCAGAAATTATGACTCTTTTATCAGACATAATGCTAACTCTGTTCACATCACACAGACTGGGTATTTACTTTGTTGATAAAGCTCTAGGAACATCTGACCTCAATAAAAACCAAAATCTATATAAAGCTTTGCTCAGTTTGAAAAGGCCATGGGAAAATGAGCATCAATGTAAACTTATTCTTCAAATTATTTATAAATGTCCGGACTTACACAGAGCTATAATCAACATACTTGAGCAAAGTTTTCAGCCCCACCATTCCTTTACTTGGGAAAAAGCAACTGAGTTTATTATACAACTTTTGGATAAAATGAGACCTGAAGATATGATAAGAAAATTTTCTAATCTAAGTCCTATGCAAGTTACAAACTTCATAAGGTTTGTTACTTTACCTGTTCCATTACTGAAACATATTCAAACAAACATAGGAAAAGACCAAACAGTCTCATTGTATTGCGTAAAAGTTCTAGCTAAGATGCTGCAAACATTGAAGAGGTATATTGAAATTTTAGAAAATGATGAGTCTAAAGAAAATGTTACTGAAGTGAAAAACAAATTGGACAATTTTCTACCAAAGCACTTGCCACCACCTAATGTAATTGTTACATTAATTCAAGATGTCATTAATGGAGGTGACACATCTGAGACAGGACAAAGTTATAGACTGCCAAGGCTCGATGCCACACAATCTTTGTTATCTCTCGTGGATCTTTTATTGTTGTACAATTATACTCATCCTGCTTATTTTGAGTCTTTGGAAGGAAACATAGATATGAAAAAGATTTTAGATTTTTCCACAACTCTGACAGATGATCAAAAATGTCTTGTAAAGTTTAAAATAGTCTCATTATGGTTGATGCTAGATAATACAATAATGTCTCTCAAAAATCCAATGTTTAAAGATTTGTTTCAAATACTACTAGAAGTTTATACAAGTGACAATGACAATACTTGGTATGAAGCTAAGGACACTTTAGTTATTTTCTTTAAAAGTACAGGAATCTTTGAAGCCGATGAAGATGAGATCCAATTAATGTTGTATACACTTCGGCATGCTAAGGTCGACCCTGTGTCTTTGGTTGGCGATACGGTAAAATATGCATTAGAAAATAGCAAAGAACTTGCTGAATATGTCAGAAATCAAATAGTCAATTTTGAAGTATCAGACGAAAGCAGCAGTGATAATTTGGATAACTTGTTTAACGATCTTATGAGCAACCGCTGCACAGGAGACAGTGTTTTCCTAGAAAGTAAAATACCATCCTCATTTATTGTTGGGTGTATGCAATTTATTCTAAACCAGAAAGAGAAGAAAAACCATTTAAAGAATTTCCTATCTCTGTATATAGTTAATTTGCTTCATTATAATTATTCACCTGAACTAACAGAGGTGTTAATAGGAGATTCAAAATTGGATGCACGCAGTTACGTAGTCGATTGGGCGAGTAAACCTGTAGCCGTTCCTGAAAGCTTCGGGAATGATATTGTTTTGAAGAATCTTTCAAAATCATTGCTTAGTACTGAAATAGAACAATTACATGACATATTTCCTTTCTTAGAAGCTACTAGTGACGAGAATGATTTTGTAATGGATCTTGCTTATAAAATCAATGTGTCTAAGACTATAGATAGTGCAGAATTGTTTGTGTGGGCAAAATATTTAATGTTTTCTGTAATAAGATTAGCGAACATGAATCAGTTAACAGAATTTCATTTACAAAAAGTGACAAAGTATTTCGAATGCATAATTGCCTTTGGAAGGAAATGTCATATGACACATGTTTGCAGGAACATAATACTAAATGTTTTAAAAAATTCTCATTTTCTTAAAATTTATACTCCTCTGGACATAAATAAAAGTTCCTCACTTATAGTGGCAACAAAATTTATTTTAAATGTAATAATTAAACACGCAGACGTTGTAGAAGTTTTGAATCAAAGACATCATGTTTTAAAATCTTATCAACAGAAAAATTACAGTGAAATTATGAAGGCTTTTGTTAAAATTAATAAAAGGAAGAATGTAAATAGCGAGCACACAGTCAATGTTTTACAAGTCATAGGATTGTCTAATGAAGATGATGTGCTTGTTTTGAATGAAATATTTAATTCTAAAATAGAATCATGTATTAAGGATGACAAAGAACCTAGTTTAGTGCTACAATTGCTACGATTGCTAGTAGAGAAATATTCAAAAACAAAAGTATCAGATTTGCCACTGGACCTTTTAAAAAAATCTATGAGTTTGTATAATGATTTACTAACAAACAAAGAGGTAGTGCCAAATTTAACAAGCTTGGAAATAGCTTTTATACAATATTTTGAAAATAAACCTCATCAAGCGGTACACATATCTGAGGATGACTTCAGAAGTTTTTTCGTTGCCAATGCTATTCGCAAAACAACGTCGCAACTTGCGTCCGTCCTGTTAAAAAATAATGTGAAGTTTTGTCACCTATTTAAGGAAGAAATATGTAGGCCAGAAATACTGAGTCAGAGAGAATTAACTTTACCTTTAGGTGTAGCCGTCATTGAACATAGTAATTATTTGCGAGATAATAAAGATTTTTTACCAATCGTATATAATGAATACAAAAGTAACATATTAAAATTCTGTGAAAAGCCCCATAAAGCTGGACAGATCTATATATTGTGCTGGAAATTTATTAGAAAATTAATTATCGAATGCATGGACGTGGAAGATTGCAAGAAATTGTTTGCCAAGAGTTATAAATTTGAAGTTTCTGAATCAAGTCACGTGCAATTACTACAAGCTGCCTTTTTGAAAATTTGTGCTTTAGGTGAAGGTTTGAAAACCGAGCATTTGATATTCTATTTCATGAATTTGCTTCAAATTACAACTATAGCAATAAAAGAGAATAAAGGGGAAGAGTTAATAGAAGACATAATTGCACATATTTACAAAATAGCACAAATCTGTAAAAATGTCGAAGGGTTCAATTTGGAACAAAAGGACGAATTTACGAAATTTACTGAAAGCTCAGTTTGGCAAAATTTCTGCAAAATCGTGCTAAAAGACTCCTTAAAGGTGCGAACAATAGAGCATAAAAATGCAACGGGGCCCAAATTGTTATGCTTACTCAGTACATTGGTAAAGCTGTTTTATCCAGATGACAGTGATGATATCGTAACATTATTTGACATGGTTACTTCTCATTCAGAATTCCTAAACGTCATGTTAAGTTACCACAGTCCTGATGTCAAATCAAGGCTGCTCGAATTTCTATTCGTTTTGATATCGAAGAACAAATCCGTCATGAAATCTCAACAAATACCTGTGTATTTGAGTGCATATCATGCTACAAGAAGTCCTAGCGACAGAATGATTACCAGGATATTACACTTTTACGAAAGTAACGGGCAGCCAGTTAATGAATATAAGCCTTACGTCTGGGGTGATTCCGCTGCTAACTACTACTCCGTACGTAAGAATAGAACATCTTCCTTGTGGGGCCACCCGACGCCAAATCAAGTGATGAATTTATTTGAAAGAGATATAATTGAGATGACTGTTAGACATTTTCCCGTCAATCTGAAAGTGGATTATGATTACGAATTGAGTTGCAATCTTGATTTAACAACAAGTGATGGATTAGTCAAAATAATTTTAGACAGGATTGAAGGGATTGAAGATAGCGGAAAACATGAAGTGGGAAGTGACAATGAGGCTATCATTAAAGGTTTAGAACTAAAAGCAAAACATGGTAATGCGATGGAACAACTAAAAGATGTAGATTTATTAGGCCTTTCGCATTTAGACACGGATGAAGGCATATACGAACCTTTGTTTCTATTTCCTCTGATGAGTCATCTTCTAGCTCCGGGATCAGTGGCTTCTTGCTTCAAGATGCTAAGAACTGGATTACTGTCAATACCTGTAATGGCATTGAGTTCCCACTGTCCACAAATGCGGGCTTCGGCCTTTCACGTATTGCATAGATTTTGTTTGCTACTGGAAACTGAAACGTAAGTGCTACTTTCTTAAATCCTAATTATTTCTTTACTACCGTTTGTTATTGTAAATGTATCTATTAATAAATGATTCAAATTTGACCAGTTAAAATGATGAAAAATAATTGTATAATTAATAAGACGTGTTTTCCAGTACGCAATGTTGTTTCATCTGTGTATAATGATTGTAATGGATTTTATGTTTTTTTTACAGGAGACACAAAAGCGACAAATTGCTTCTGACAGACTTCATAACGACTTTGAGACAAAGCTTGCCGACTGCTATTGAGATGCCCAACGGCGATGCATTCAGAAACCCGAGATTTCCGGCTGTCGGTGCACTTTACCTCGCAAAGGCCCTTATGGTATCAACATCTCCTTCAGACCCTTTGTACAAACCTGTTAACAATTTCCTTATAGCTAAGCAGTTTGTAGATTTAACAGTAGTCCCAGATTTCCTTAGTCTTTTCCATGACAGCGATGTTGAATTTGCTGAGAGAAGACTCTGGATTTTAGACAGCATACAAGACGGAACAAAGACTATGACAGATGTAAATGTGATCTTCAAAACAATGTGCTTAAAGATGATAATGGATTACTACTCGACCGTCATTAGTGATAGGAGAACGAAAGAGAAAATCATAATAGCATTAAATTCCGTAATAACGATACCTAGAGCTTTTGAAATTCTGGTTGAAGGTTATGGATTTTTAGCTTGGCTTCATGGAATTGTAAGGCAAGTAGGGAAAGATGATAAAAGCATTGTAAGGAAATTATTTGTTTTGTTAAGGAACATGATTATTAGTATGGACTTGAATTTATTTGGAAAACATTATGCTAAACACAACGTTAACAACGGCAAGTATGTTGATGTTTTTGCAGATATTAAATTTAAGAGTGACACAGAATATGAAATTTTGAATATGGCGTACAATTTGTTGCCTCACATACAAGATTTGGAAACAGACGATGTGGTATCATATATTCAGATATACCGTTTGATAACAAAGAGATCGTTGAAATTTTTAACAAAGAAACAAATATTGAATGTAATTAGTAAATGTTGCAATCATTTAAAGAATTGTGAAAGTGTGAGAATTATAACTCAGTCTGTGGTATCCAATAATGCTGTAATGTTAAATAGTAAAAACGTTGATGAAAGTGATTCAAATGGTGCTTTTATAAGAGAGTTAAGGACACTCGCGCACACATACCTATTGTAAATAATTAAATATATTATAAGCAGTAAATTGAATTATTTTATGATCGATTTTCAATAAACTTTAAATATTAAATGTATCTTTTATTTATTCCTAATAAATTTGTTCAGTCGCTCGCCAACAAGTTTTGAAACGACGTTTTGAAACGAATGTTCTGGAACTTCCAGACGAAAGTGTATGATAAGAAATTGTCAAATGTTAATCTTTGGCAGACAAGACATTGGATAGATTGTTAATTAATAATGGGTGTTAGATTCCACAGCAGATGTCTCTAGGCTTTTTTTATATGATGGAGTAGCACACGAGCATGGAGTCCACTACGTTGGAACTGAGGACTAAGTTAGAATGCCTTGTTAAGTTTATTTCCCTTGCCACACCCTTCAAACCAGAACACAGAAGCTCTTAACACTGCTATTATTAGGCAGCAATAAGTGTGGCGGTGGTGCCGCCAGAGTCGAACTACAAAGGGCTCTACCACCTTTAAAGTTGCTGCAGTGATTATTTTACTTTTCTGCTTTGATCGCACCAATGTTTGAATATAACCTGAATAATCTATATATTCATAGACATAACATTTAAAGCGCATGAATAATCCTATCATTAACAGTTGGTACATGGATTATAAATGTCTTGACTAAACCCACTAGAATCTACATGTTAACAGGAATAGTTGAACTCGATTATAGCAAGCGTACGTTGTAAAGATCTTACGAGCCCTAGATCGTTTTACAATCTTATCTATCGATCTATACGACAGTTACTGCTCGAAACTGACTACTGAACAAACCAGCAATCTATTAACTAACTTCAGTTGGATTAGTTAGTTTATCAGAAACGTGTATTGTGTTTGTTTAATTTAAACAGGACTAGCAAACGAGAATGCTGTCTATCCGATGGTAAGTGGCCACTGCTGCTCTTTAGCTGCTAGAAAGATTGAGTACGTACCTACCTGGGGTTGACCGCAGATGCGTTTCTACCTCTGAGGATAAAGTTGGAACGCCTCGGATAAGTAAATCTGCCTTACCATACCCTTCAAACCGGACCATAAGGGGCAGCTGTTCCCCACCTTTTAGATATAAAAATCTTATACATGGAATTTCTATCATTTGGCCTTGCCAAGTAGGGACGCCGCCCCCACACGTATAAATACCAAATAACTGTTCCATATACTAACTTCAGCGCTTTTGCTCTACTTAAGGCAGCAGGTTCAATTTCTACTGAAGGTATCCTATAGGGCGACATACATAATATCTATATGCATAGAAAACATCCAAACCTGACAAACACTCCCTATTTTATATACCTACCTACTTCTTATAAAGAAAGTACAAGGTGTTTCCAGTTTAATTGTTGATTACGTTGGTGGGATGTGGAGCAGGAAAGTTATTTCGAATTCGCTGTCCAGAAGTCCAGTTATCAGTGGATCTTCACACGCAATATTCGACGTCTCGCCGGACAAATAGCGTACCTGCTATCTGCGTGGATCTTTAAGAAATTGCAAATGAAAACAGACGTATCCCTTCGGGTAATGGACACGAGCGAATAAAGTTGTACAGCTTACAAATGATGTTTTATTTAACAAGACTATAGCGGTCCGGCAGCAATGGGCCACTGAAGCTCACCGATTTTAGAGGTTTTTCAGGAAAGATACGGAAAAAGCA
>DWRA01003565.1:0-11906 GCA_018250295.1 Spathilepia clonius | reverse complement strand
AAGTTTATCTCCCTTACCACACACTTCAAACCAGAACACAGCAGCGGTTAACACTGCTGTTATTAGGCAGAAATAATTTACAACTCGTACAAAATACGAAATATTTACACAAAATCTCATCGATTACAATTCCATGATTATTCATTATTTGCCAGTGAAGATTTATCATCCTAACCTAAGATAACGGCAACCATAAATTTATACGAATTGATACAAATTCAACTTAATCCCTAAGAACACCTGTTAAGTAAATTCCCATTCCTTTATCAGTCGTCATCAACCTTGTCGTTCGTCATTATCATTACTTCTAAGTCACGTGAGATGCCAGTCGAGTGAGCATTAAAACGTACAATGCTAATCAAAGTGTAACATTATATCACGCGGTTGCCTTCGTCAGCTCGTCTGTCGTATCGAAGCACGCGTGCCTGGCACCTGATCGACGGGAATTATACCTTTATGTACCTAGTTTGTAAGCGGTGCCTGCTGAAGTGGCACTTAGAAACAACTAATTAAAAATGCGAGTTAATTTCTACCCGTGTTAGTAATTGTCCAATTTTTCGATCGACTACAGTTGAGTTGATGTAAGTTTACGTAAACGGTTACGTAAGCGTAACGTAACGTAAACGTGCGTAACGTTTACAGCGGTTTACATAAAAGTTTAGTAACGTCGGGCGTAGGCAGGAATTATATGGTTGAAGCCAGTGGGTGGCAGTTACTACTTACCTTCAGATGAATTACAAACTCGTTAACCAAATGGTAAACGAGTATGGAATCCATATGGTATGGAAATCCATATTATAAAAAACGTTAATTTGTTAGTCCAGATCGCTGTCAGTGAATGTTAGACTGTAAACCTTATTGAAGCTTTTTGGGAGTTTTGAAGCTGCCTTCAGGTATCCCTTTGTTGTGAAAAATCACCAATCCGCAGCACTGATAAATAAAAAGGGCTGCCAGCCGCACAAGCTGCAATAACCATTTAACAGACTTCAAGCCAAAAGTCTATTTCAAAGACATAAGCAAGAATTTCTATTAACTTATGTCGCTCATTTTAATAGGCTTTAAGCCTATTCACTTTGCTTTTTCTACGCGTAAATAAAACTGAATACTTAAGCAAGAGATTGGATAACGTAACTTAATTCTTTGAAAAGTGACTTGGCTTTTTGGCCACGTTCTACTTTTCTACCATCAATTTCCATTAAGTAAACACCAGTCCTAAGTTCGCGTTTAACCCACATAAAGCGATGTATATTTTATTAAAGGTAACATACTTATGCCCGCGACTTCGTCGATCGTTAAAGTTTTAAAGGTGGTAGAACCCTTTGTAGTTCGACTCCGGCGGCACCACCACCACATTTATATCGGTCTAATAACAGCAGTGTTAAACGCTGCTGTGTTCTGGTTTGAAGGGTGTGGTAAGGGAGATAAACTTAACGAGGCATTCTAACTTAGTCCTCAGATGTGGCAACGTGTCTGTGGTCGACTTCAGTTGAGATTCTGGTCTTATCTGGGGTGGATCACAAGTGTCTATGGGCCGCAGTTGCCACTTACTATCTGGTGGACTGTATGGTCGTTTGCTACTCCATCATATAAAAAAAAGTTTTGAGAAATTAACGGACATACATGCATACATACATACAAAGCTTTCCAATACGAAATCTCCTTTTTTTTAAGTTTAAATTCCGGTGTGTGTCAGGCAGGTAAAATAATATTTTGTCTGAACGGTTCGTGTCTGTTGTTGTCCATGCGGTTGCAACGATAAACATAATACATTAATACACATTTTATAGATAACATACTATTCTGTCTATTACATACCCCCTTTTCTGTCTAATAAATAGCGCTACGCTCTGCTGTATTATAGTTTGAAGGGTGTGGGAAGGCATATGTAGGCAAACTTATCTAGAACGTCCCTAGTTAGTCGTAATATATTGCACCGCATCCTATGGTCGACCTCCCGAACCGTACTCTTAGTTGTGGACTACATGCTTACTACTTCTAGCATATAAAAATACAGCATCCTTTTTTTATTTGTAAGAAAACATAGCCTAAAGTTACCATGTAAGGCTTGCAACAAACATACGATTCACTTCTCCATTCAGTAACCGTCTTGTAATAAAATATAAGATAATATCTTTATAAAACAGCGCGAAAAATATTTATATATAAGAAGAGAAATAAAACAAAATTAGCTATAGCCGTAACAAAAACTTCAATAGCAGTTGAAATGTAACTGTCAACAGTAAATATTATATAACGAGTCCACAGAGTTATTAACAGATAGACATGACGAATTCATTAAAAAAAATTGAAGTGTGTTTGAAGTCGACCAATTCGCACTTGGTTAACTTGGTAGAATATGGCCTAAGCCGTTCGCATTTTGAGAGGAGATCCGAGCCCACTAGTGATTAGCCCATGGTGCCCATTAGATTGGATCCCTCTTATCGTAGGTAGTTATTGAATACATAAGACCCGCGTGGCTGTGTGGATACTATACAGGTCTGACTCACAAAGGGTTCTAGGTTTGGTTCCTGGACAGACATAAATAAATGTTGAATCTAGAATTATTTTCTGTATCTAAAAATTTGTGTGCGTATATGTACACACACAAAACCCAACATGACCGACCGATATAATTTGGCCTATGACGTTATTACCTATTAAAAAAATCAATATCTACCATTTCCAAAAACATTCACGCGGCAATTCTCTGTTTCATTAACTCTATGGCAGAGACCGCCTCTTCGTTGTTGCGTTAAAATAAATGCGTTTTCTGAATTAATTCAAAGGTTACCGAGCATTGTCAGTTGGTGACCAATGTTTGATTGCAGATATCGTGTTATGCAACGACCGTTGACTGTTTATGGTGGTGTGGCACGCTGCGTGTGCTGACACGAATTATTTGTATTGTACTTGCATACTTTGAACATAGGTCATCATATTATTCCATAGGTAGGGACTAAATCAATTGACATATGGTACATCCCTTGGTATTTAAACGCGAAAGCGCTACTGTACACTTTTCTGTTGTAATCTGAAGGAACCCTATGTGGTTCGACTCCGGAAGCACCACCGCTACACCTATTTTTGCCTATTAACAGCAGTGTTAAGAGCAGCTATCTTCTGGTTTGAAGGATGTGGTAAGGGAGCCCTACACATCCGGGGCATTCCAATTAGTGCTCAGGGTAGCGACGCATCTGTGGTGGACTTCAGGTAGGTTTCTAGTCTTATCTGGGGTGAATTACAAACGTCCATGGCGGTAGTTGCCACTTACCATCAGGTGGACAGCATGCTCGTTTGCTATCATATAAAAAATTAGGACAAACATCATTCAAATATCGTATCAAAACTCAAATGCGCAATGGTGTTAAGCGCAGCTATATTTTGCTCCGAAAGGAATACCTTTCGAAGCACAATATAACTGCGCTTTATAACAATAATGAACAGACTTACATAAGGCTTCTGTTTTTGCCTTCAGGAATAGCACTATATCATGACCTATGTCCATTTCCAACACTAAAGAGTTCGCCAATTCGTCGCCGAAATGAAGAACACCTTCTTACTTTTTTGATAAGCCTCATGTCAATTATCTGTACACATTATCATATTAAAATAGTTGCAACTTTCTCCACGCGCCGATCAAAGCGCCCCCTGCGGCCACACAACGCTAAAATAACTTTAAATTGGTTACAATGACAGTTGATCGCTACAAAACAAAGTATTTTTCGCGGTATATTAACATAATATCATACAGAAAAACTAATTACGACCTAACAAGGCGTTTTTAATTCCGTTACAAGTTTTTGCGATTATAAACATTTTCAATGGGAAGATTTTATCAATACGCGTTTAATATTGCGTTTTTGTACCTGTTAGGTAGACTATCTCGGTTTTATATCTTGCAGGTCTTACGAAGTGGTTGCTGTGTTGTTTACTGTGTTGGTTATGTCGAAATTTTCCTTTGATTTGACTAGTTTGTGTGCGAGTGCGTAAAATAATACTACTAACACACTGAACTGATATTCACATTGTAGTTTATTCAATTTCTGGACTATAAATTATGACCAAGAGCACAAGACAAAAATTATATCGAAAAAAATTGCACAGTTGTGGAGTGTGGTTCAAAATTTTTTTTTTGTCAATTTTGCATTGTTTGACTATTTTGAGTCTTTATTTACATCGTTTTTATAAAGTATAGGTGAAAAGTCGAATTGTAAACAGTATTTTTCAAAATAATCGCGTTCATGCTTCGCAGTCACCTCAGTACCGCTATTTGCGTAAAAAATACAAATTCCGTTAAGTAATTTTACCTATTTCCTGAAGACAGATTAAAATTACCACCTTTAATAATACAGAACCCTCTTCACACGAAACTGAACCCAAAAAACAATGCGCCAATTACCCTCTGTAGTCGCCGCGCACACTTCAAAGGCGCCGCACTGAACGATTCGTCTCGCCTATTTAGTAATATTAACTAACCGACAACTAACCATCGTAACATGATCTGTTTGTTACTTTGTACGATAAAATATGGATAATGTAACTCTAAGAATTTCCTTACTATAAAGTATTTAAAACAGGTAGTTGGGTTCTACGCATTTGCATTTAATATCAGAAGAGTATCAACCCTAAATAGCACCGGAAGTGGTGTTTTTTAATGTGTAATTGTTGGGTCTAAAGACCTCTACAGTTTAATAGGGTTTTGGAAGCCAGGCTAAAACTCACCCGAATCAGTTGTCAATCACAGTCAGAGTTGGTTACTGTTGTCGGTTTCTTAGTTTCCTCACCTTCCATAAAGAAGGAAAGCGGATCAACCTATCGACGGAGTCCTGACCATCTGCTTATTGTTAAACGGGCTTACGGTTGAACTAAGGGCACCTCCTGTAAGGTATGGACCTCGACTCAAGTCAGTTACCCTAATGAGGGGTACTGCGGAGGCAAAGTCGATCGCGTGGGACTACCTTGTGACGGTTGTGAGGACTAAAACCCCATTTATATCTATAGACGTCGAACGTCGTGTCAGACAAGACATATTTGCTATGAAATACTTTGACAAACACGGCCCGCATCTGTGTGGTCGTGTTATGGAAGATATACCTAAATACGTTCATACACATTGTATAAAGTGACTTAATTTTGTCTGTCACGACTCGTGTTTAACACATACCAAGTCTAAAAAAATTGCACCATAAAGTGTAAATGTCTGCGCTACCACACCTTTCTAACCAGAAGTCAGCAGCACTTCACTCTGCTATTTTGAGGTATTTCATCTTTACGTTTTTTATAAAACTGAAGTAGCAAACGGACTGAAATTATCTGACAATAAGTGGTCATTACCTCTTATGACATCTATAACCAAATTTATACAGAGCAAGGGTTCTACTTAAAGCCAAAATCAAGATGACCGCCTAATGTCATCATACATCCTACCATCAAAACGCTAGAATTAATTCATGCTAAAAATAGGCATGGCGGTGGATTACGCGTTCGTAGTATGCTAGTTCAACCACCGATGTTTATTTGTACACTGTACACTTTCTTGTAGGCTTACTGTAAAAATATTTATCAAAACTTTTTATTAAACAATAAACACCCTCAGTTTTATTTTATTTTTAATATCTGCCAAAAACGTCTCCCTTTGTTTCCTGTATACGATTTATAATGATATAACACAATAATAAACAAAAATATAATTGAACATACAATTATATTTTATTTAACAAAAGATATAATTGACAATAGTAAATACCGCTGACATTTTTTATCGTCATCAATGAATATTGATAATAATAATCTCATATGCAAATTTAATACATCGCTATCAAAAACTCGCGAGTAAAACCGTGAACAAAAACCTAGTTTAACTCATGCAAAATACTATTACTTGCATTTACACATAGAATTTCTCATTCATACGAATAAAAAATGGAATTCTTCCAATTACCAGGGATCTTACAAATTGGCAGGCCACCGCCGCGCATTGTGAGTCAAATAGTCAAGATACACCGACTAATTATGTCATTAACTGTTAAGTACGTTTTTATTGTAAACGAGCTTACTGTCTTGTATATAGATTATGTAACTTTGTAAGTGAATACTTTTTTGACACTTAAAACAAATATCCTTGACATATTCACGATACAAATATGCAGTTCACGGTTTTGTAAAATTAAAGTGGCGATCGAACATGCAGTCCACCTGCTCATAAAAAGTTACTGCCGGTGGTAGATGTATATTTAGGGGTTGTAAGGGAGACATATTTATCCAAAGCGATTTATGTTAGTCCTTAGAGATAGCAACGCATCTGGTCGACAACAAGTAGGGCTCTAATCTTGTTTAAGGATGATTACAGCTACCTATCCAGGGGCGGCAAAACCCATTACCGTCAGATGGATTGCGTGCTAGTTTGCTACGAGTACTTCTACACAGCAAAAAATATACAATCCATGTCAAATATGCGTAGTACTGTTGTTGTAAGACATAAGTTGGTGTGACAATGGTGCTGCATCGACCCTGCAACTACAAGACCGAGTTGGTGTGACAATGGTGCTGCCTGCAACTACAAGACAGACATCGATACTACTTTTTCAATACCTATAGCTCCATTCTAGGGTTGTTTGTATAGTGCGTACCACGAATACAACCAAAAACACATTTGCATACTAGATGAATACATCTACTATTCCTAATAAGGAACGAGAATTTAATTAATAATTTTAAGTATCTGTTCAGCCTATTTGAACCCGGAACTCTGTCAGACCGGTATGTTGACCGCTCAGCCGCGCGAATCGTACGGTAGTGATTCCATAGATAAAGATTTCATAGATTTTATAAATAGAGTGTGAAAGATTTCGTCTTTTTGCCTAAGGTGAAACCTGACACCGTGGATTCAACTAACACGTCTTTTATACTGCAGAAGTCGCAAACGAACATGCAGCATACTTGATAGTATGTGGCCACTAGTGCTCGTGGTCTTTAGTAATCAATCCCAGATACACAAATAATATTACTACACGATGTCAGCCACAGCTGAGGACTAAGTTGGAACGCCTTGTGTGAATGTAACACATTTTTCCAAATGCATCTAATATGAAATTAACCTTAACCTTTATCAGTTAAGTGAGTAATTAGTACAATAATACTTAAGAGAAGGTTACGTGGTATTAATTGACTTTTTAATAGTATTTTATAGTACTTACATTACAATAAAAGTTTTATTCTTCCATTAATGTGAGACATTCATTTATACCAACCCCAGTAGCAAATAATAAATTAACGACAATACATAGTCATTCATACATAATAAAGAATCAGACGTCTGTCTGTTTCACTGAATGTCTCACTTAAGGCTACTGAATCCAATTTATGCACCATCTCTTAGGATAACCATTTTTTAGACCTGTCTTATCTGTTATCATTTTAAAATGATTACACATTCCGGATTATCCTATCCATCGCAGTTTAGTTAGTTTTACTTAAGTCTAAGTTGTTCAGGTTGTAATTTAATCCTTAAGTCTAAACGCTTCGTAGAAGTTTTTTTGACACACACTCCAAATCAGAACATAGCAGCGCTATAACTACTGTATGATCTGAAGCGCCACAATGCTTACACACGTTTGACTCCATGCAGAAGTCTTCAACGTTAACTTAAGGATTTTATTTATTTATTTATTTATTTATTTAATCTTTATGCACCATACAACAATGTATATGTACAAAGACGAACTTAATGCTATAAGCATTCTCTGCCAGTCAACCTTCAATTTTCCATCGTTTAGAAATTTTAAGCTTGCGAAAAGACTTAGGTACCCTCTACCTGTTGGACCGGCTAAAGATGAGTGTGCCAAGGAACTATTTAACCTGGTGCCCACATCGCTCTCGCTCTACCGCAGCACTTGCCGAAGATTGAAACTATTTATTTCAACTGGTTTCACGGCGGTTTTCCACACTTCGGTTTTGCATTTTTGCATGATTATTTCTATCTCAAACCTGTAAAATGTCGAATCAGTTGCCACCTAAGGTAATCCCAGAGAGCTAAAGAGCTCTCCTGTAAATCAGGCGATGCAGTGGCGGCTCTTCGATGGCACAGACAGGGAATATTTTTCATTAGGTACAGGCTATCTGATAAAACGTTATGTTATCTTGTCGACAGGGTTTAGTAAAAAAAGTATCGCTTAAACGAAGTCGTAGGCAATAGCTAGTCAAATAATAACAACGAATTAGTAAACAGAATAACTTTCTTTACGAGGTACATTTTTTAAGTAATCAATAATTTTCATGCGTTTAATTGCGTTACAATGATGAAGCGATGTTATTAAGAGATTGGTTTACTTATTAAGATATTTATCGATATTAATTTCGTGCCGAGTTTAAATAAGTAAGTCGATATTTTATAAAATAATGATAAAGCCAAATTTGCGGATACGCCCCAAAAAACGGTCACTGCAACTCGCGAGCCGTGGTAGAATATTTTGCCGTTGATAGCCGCGAAATTACTTGTCGTTGTACAGTAGTGACAGAAGTAGTAAACGAACATAGTCCACCTGATAGAAAGTGACTAGTGCCGCCCATCTTCATTTGTAACTGACGTCTTAAAATAAGCCACTTACCTGAGGTCGACCACAAATACGTAGTTATCCCTGAGGACTAAATTTAAAAGCTTTTGAAAAGTAGGCATACCTTACTACACTTCGCAATCCATAACACAACAATACTTAGAACTGTTGTTATTTGGCAGAAATAGCTGTGAAGGTTGTGCCGCCGGTATCGAACCACAAAAGTTTTACCACCTTTAAACTTTTTACTTTGACTACTAGTGTTAATATAACCTTTTTTTTATAGGATGAAGTAGCAAACGAGCATGCAGTCCACCTGATGTTAAGTGGCAACTGCCGCCCATAGATATCTGTAATCCTCTCCAGATAAGACTAGAATTCCAACTGAAATCGACCACAAATGGAATTGTGGAATGCCTCGTTAAGTTTATCTCCCTTACCACACCCTTCAAACCAGAATACAGCAGCGAATAACACTGCTGTTATATGACAGAAATAGGTGTACCTACTTTAAAAACGGGCAAAATGGCACATTCCAACTAAAAATGCAGACACTATTATGTGAGTACATCAACTAAAAATGCGGGAAGTACCGCGTACATTCAGATGCAGGCAACGGTCCACCAAATATGTACTAAATTAGAATAACCACGTAACTACAAAATATGCGGATAAAAAATATATTTTAAAATCAAAAACACACATATACCTAAACAGTATATTAATGAAGCAACACAATAAGATAGAAGATATGCAAGCTAATTATAGCAAAGTCTAATAACGGTTTAATTGAACGGTGTTTTTCGATAATTCTACAATTACAACTAATTATGTTAGTATGCAAAGCGGAATTATAATTATGAATGTTCTGAGTACTGTGCTAATTTTTTTGTAGAGAAAATCTTCGATCGTTCAAGCATCGACTGTGCTTATGACGTTTGTATTTTAGAGTTCCGTAGCGTTCTCATTTTCCGAAACCATTTTATGTGTTTTTTTTTGTAATAAACTAAAATATCTATGAAACTACAGGTAGGAACCAAATTAGAAAATCTGTTATTTAACAATTTGTGCCTACTAAAAATTTTCAAATTCGTATCTTCGGTAGACAAAAAACGGATAGATAGATTATTAATAATCGACGTAAATATGCAATGTCTCTAACTAACTAAGTAGCAATATGTAATAAGTGTATGAAATCGGGAGTTTAATATTTCCTTTTCGCTGTAAAATTTACGAGTTACAGCTTCCTGTTTCAAACCTTACTGCAAATCTATTTAAATGTTTCGTGATTTTAATTTAAGTAAAACTTTCGCAAATTTTCTCGTAAGACATTTTTTGTTCTGGAAAAGACATTTCCTTTTCAAACATACAACCCCTTTACAAAACCGAAACGGTGTCCAAAAAAACATTATTTCTATGACGGCAGTTCTGTCCATTTTTTGTTCCTATTGCACCAGAAGCCTGTTCAGAATGCAATGTACCGTACAATTTTTAGGGTTCTGTACCTCAAAGGTAAAAACGAGACCCTACTGAGTATCCACAGTATGTCCGTCTATCACTGGATTCCCTTGAAACGTAACAGATAAAGATTAAATTTTTTTACACAGCGACTATGCTATGGTCGCTTCAACAAAAAATACTAAAACAAAAACAGTTGAAAACAAAAGGGGTATCTCATTCAGGTACTTTTCAGCATTTTTCGTACTAACTATTGAACCGTAATAAGAAGACAGAATTTTCATAATGTATTACTAGAATACCTACTAATAAAAATAATAAAAACCCGTTTTTATTTCATTATATTTTACATATAGGCTGTATTTAGCTGAATATGATTATTCGATAAATAAAGATATATCTTTGTTGTTACTAGTACTACAGACAGATGGCATTTACTATACTGTCTACAGATATACATTTACGGAACCCTCTGCGTTCCAGTTCAACTCGCACTTGCTCGATTATTTTTTCAATCGATTTAGTTCAGAAACTACGATGAATACAAATGTGTATGAACGGATAAAGCAAAATGAATAATTATGATTAATTGATGTACTATGATAATTATAATATCATGTATTATTTATTAACGACCTCGTAAACTGGAAAGATTATTCATGCATCAATATTTTGCATTAGGAAATTTATAATTACTATAAAATAGATATTCTTATCATTTTATCACTTGTTAAAATCATAGAAATTAATGAAATCCACCTATTTAACGTTTTGCCAACCAAAGATTAAATTTAGACAATTTCTGCCTACGTCTGTTAATAATCAGAGTATTCCATGATTTGTCTATCATAGATGGACATTCGACTGCCTTCTAGAAGTCGTCAAATTTCGATCTTTGGTAGATGAAAACCGAATAGTTTTATTATTAGTGACGAGCGTAGGCAGAAATTGTCTAATTTGGATCTTTGGTAGATAAAAGTTGGATATATTGACACAATTAATAACGGGCGCTACTAGAAATTGTCAATATTCAATCTTTGGTAAATAAAAACGGATAGTTTTATTATTAACAACGAGTATAGGCAGAAATTGTCTAATTTGGATTTTTGTTAAGCAAAAAATGGATACATTGATTAATAACAGGTGTAAAACTGTGTACATTTTTTTTAATTCCGACTTCTGTAATTTTTATGTTTGTGGAATGTACGCCTGCAGATACCTTATAGCAGCAATAGAATTGTGTCGTATTCTAGTTTGAGGGGTGTGCAAACGAAATACGAATAAGGCATTCCAACTTAGTCTTTACCCCTTTCAAGGCGTTCCACAAGCTTGTGTTCTTCATTGTTCCCAAATGGATTTAGCAGGAATATCTGAATTTTGCTTCTATTCTTATATGTCCCGTGATATGTCAATCTCCACACTTTACGCACTTTTAAAGGTAGCAGAACCGTTTTGTCCTTAGACTCCGTAGACATCCGCCTATTTCTACTACAATAATAATGTATAATATTGCTGTATTCTGATTTGAAGGACGCGGTAATGGTTTTTTTTACTTATCTGCTATAACTTAGTCCTCAGGGGAAGCAACGCATCTGTGACCCATTTCAGTTAGGATTTTAATCGAATCTGGATCAATTACGGATACCCACGAACGACTGTTACCGCTTACCACTAGGTACATTTTTTTTTTTTATATATGATGGAGTAGCAAACGAGCATGCAGTCCCACTGCCGCTCATGGACATTTGTGATCCACCCCAGATAAGACTAGAATCCCCACTGAAGTCTGGACTAAGTTGAGAAACTGAGGACTAAGTTGGAATGCCTCTTCCTTAAGTTTATCTCCCTTACCACACCCTTCAAACTAGAACAGAGCAGCGCTTAACACTGCTGTTA
>DWRA01003564.1:0-11909 GCA_018250295.1 Spathilepia clonius | reverse complement strand
GGCGGCACCACCGCCACACTTATTTCTGCTTAATAACAGCAGTGTTAAGCGCTGCTGTGTTCTGGTTTGAAGGGTGTAGTAAGGAAGATGAACTTAACGAGGCATTCCAACTTGGTCCTCAGGGGTAGCAACGCATCTGTGGTCGACTTCAGTTGGGATTCTGGGGTAGGTCACAAATGTCCACGGGCGGCAGTTGCCACTTACCATCAGGTGGATTGCATGGTAGTTTACTACTCCATCATATAAAAAAAAATGTCATGTATATCGTACATCAAGATTAAGACCACAATGTCATATCTAATAAATTGATATTCGACATCAGAAATGTACAAGCGACTTAGCCATATTAACGAAATAATTAATTATATTAATGTATTAATCTTAATGCGGGAGTCAATTACTCCTCTATGCTCTTATTGTATCCGTCTCCGAGTAACCGATTAGGGGGCCCTTCAATCAAGGTTGTTTGCGCCAAGTTTGCGCCAACTCGATGATTGACCTACTTAGCGAGTTTTGCTAAAGCTCACGTGACGTCATTGTAGCTAACTTGTATACCTTGTAAGGCACCTTCTGGTCTCTTTCTTACACTATTCTTGTCTCTGTCATGTTTACTTTTTAATTATTTATGAAGAACGTCATCTTATTAAACAAATTTCAATGAAAGTTTATGTCGAATTAGTTTTTAATTTGAAAATTGTACGCTTTATAAATACGTTAGAACTGAGCGTCGTTTTATCAAAACCAAAAAATAATTAAAATTATGACATTAAAAATATACAAACAAAACTTAAATAATAAGAAATGTCTTCACAATTACCCAGTGTCAAATGTCTCTCAGCATAAGTAATTTTCAACATTAGTAAAAACCTCCAAGTTCTGGTTCAGTAGAAATAATTTGAAGTTATTAGTTCCACTGCTTAATATGAGTAGAACACATAATTTATGGTAAGAAGATCCTAGTGGTAAACATACAAGAAAAAAATGTTCTCTGTTAAGTTTAGACCTTTAAATTTTTACTTCCACAAAAACCGGATGGAGTCCTTGGCAGGTGGTCATAGTACTCTTGAATACCTTTACTTTCTTTATTAAAAATAAATGGAAGCTTTTGAATGATGTCAATTGCCACCTGACCTTTCGCAGTTTTCACTTGAACGAACACTTCGGGTCCGACCGCTAACTACAAAGCGAAAAGCTATAAATAATCACACTTAGTTGTAATGAACATTACAAGTGTAACATTGTATGAAGCTAGTAGAACCTTCTGTGTGTCAAGCGCTGCTGTGTTCTTGTTTGAAAAGTGTAGAACATATTTATGCGTTACAATTTAGTCTTCAAGAGTAGAACACAACAGTGGCCGATCTCTGGTAGGATTCTAATCTCATCTTAAGTCGATTACAGATGTCTAATGGCGGCCGTTGCCACTTTCCATCAGATCATCTGCAGGCTCGTTTGCTACTTCCATTATACAAAAAAAATAGTTTATAATTTTTGTCATAAATTTACTTGGACATATAATTTGTACGGATATTTGATTAAACTACACTCTCTCTACTCCCATCTCTTTTGTGGTGACAGGTTCCTTACTCTGTTCTTAACAATTTTCTTTGTGAACGGAAATTTTAATTGAGATAAATTCGCCAATTTTGGCCTCTTGATCGTTTTGTTTCATTGTGAATTCTATTACTTATCAGTAATTATGTTTTTTCTCCTATCCAAGATTACAAAACGTTATCGATTTGTGGAAAATAATAATGCCACCGAGCGAATCATGAGCAACAATATATTAGTAGGATTAATTTAAAATGCAATGTTAAGTACTAGAATGCAAACGGCAGACGTAACCAGTTAAAGTGAAAGAGATTAATATTGATAAAAAAAATTTGGATCAAAAAAACGCGTCCATCTTTATAGTGATAACTTTAATGCAAAATTTCGTAAAACCACAAGCAATTCGAGGAAGCAACAGCAATATAATGAACGCCCGTAATCTCCCAGGAATGGCGCCGGTGACCTAATTACGCTTTGCATATTTTGAACACTCAAGTGAACGTTAAATCCCTCTTAATTTGGATTAAGACGTAATTTACTTTAATATGCAAATATAATTATATTCTATGCTAGCAAAGACAATGATAAGTTCAATTTAGCTTCATTGTGGTAATTTTAAAATGATTTTTGATGGAAGTTGCGAGATTGTGAAAAAAAAATTGTGTAAATGTCTAATCTTTTTAATGATTTAAGTATCGTTTCCATGTGGCTTAACAACCTCCTTACTTAACTTGCCTCATTACATAAATAAATAACCCAAATCACTATTATAACATGAAGTGCCAATAAAACCACTTCGTACTTAAAAATAGCATGTTTCAAGTTAATAAAATCATTTTTGTTTTTACTTATACTTTGCCAAATAGCCAGTGTTTCTATGTGTACATCAAGTACAATTCGTCCAAAAGCTCATGCGTTCTTCATAAAGTAAGGGTTTACGCATTTCCTTCGCTTGTGTATTTTGCGCTCGCTTTATGATCCACTTTGCCCTTCCTCTCGGCTCCAACTTGTTCGTTCATTAATTGTGTTGAACGCCTTTCGTTAATTATTTTGTCAACAAAAGTCCCTCATTATTATGTTTCTTTTATTCCATTTTCGGCATTTTCGGCTGATCTTTATTGTAAATACAGAACTTTCCGAATGTTAATGTTTTCGTGTTTATTTAAATTAAATTTATTCATTAAGTCCATTGTCAATTTTACAACCTATTCGATTTAAAGACCTATTGCTTATCGCACAAATCCCTACGCGCAGAAATCTCTTCACCTTATAGATAAGCTATGTAACTAATACACTAGTTAAACCCGCGGTTTCACGCGTATTTAAGAAATATGCGAAGCGCCATCTAGTGCCAGAACATGGAAACTAAAAGAAAATCCATCTCACGAAAACAGTACATATTTTGGGATAAAAAGTAGTCTATGTTTTATTCCTATCCTACAGTCTATCTCTAGGCCAAATTACATCTAAATCTATTCAATCGTTTTCGCGTAATCAAGTAACAAATATCTATTCATTCAAACTTTTGCATTTGTAACATTAATAAAATCATAAAGGCCCAAGAAAACCTCTCTTACTACCGCCAGTGAATTTGACATAAGCTACTGAGTAAATTGTCGAACATGCCATTTACATATTTACAGTCGGATTGTAACGATTATCAATTCAAAACAAAATTTGAAGGAGCTCATGAAAGCGTACGTTTTATTAAGCTCCTACGGCTTGTTAAATTATGCATGACAGTGCACTGGCTCGTTGTAGGAGTTTATATGGTCATAAACACCCGTAACTGCCTAACAGGTGAACCCCACCACCCTTACACCCTGATTACCGGTGAGAACCTCAATAACGGTATTTATGTCGTTTGCTACATGTATCAGTTCAATACAGGATTTTATTTCGTTACCTTTCTCTTGTAATTTTTTCTGATGTGATTCATTACTTTGTCTATGGGTATTATCAAAATTAATTTTAGTTTTCACAGTAACTCTTCTGCAGTGTTCTTTGTTGCACGTTCCTTGATGTTATTGTTTTATTGTTGCATTTCTTTAACCCTATGTTTTGTTTTTTAATAATATTCTCTTGTCTTAGCTAATCTGATAAATATAATCTACGTTTCCGTTACGAGCTCAAACTGAAAGCTTGTGCAGCCTCGTTTTCTTGATCCACATAAGATTTCAAAGCAATTTCCTTTTCAATTCATTCCCAAGCACCTTTCTCGCTTGTGTTTTCTTTCTTATTCTTTATTAAATTAATATATTTTGCCCACATAAAAAGTAATACTATCGTTATTCGGAAATATTTGTTGTTACTGAGTTCTCTTCGCTGTTTTCTTATCAACATGCGTCCAGGTTCAGAATTTGCAGTTTTTATGTGTATACAATAGTACTAGATAATTTGAGCTATAATCTGCATTATAAGAAGAACCTGTAGACTTCGATAGATTTAGAAGTGAATGACCTTAAAACTACAAAATATTAGATAACGAAACATTATGGAAATTAAATAGCTTTGTAATCTGCCCAGAGAATATAGTTTTTTTTATAATCGAAAATTGAACCACTACAAGAATTTAAAACATTGAATTGGCAGTACTCAGCGTTAATCCTCGAGGCCGGTCTCTTTTAAAGATTTACGACCCCCTTGTAATTGGACTGAAGTAACGTCTTTGTTATCCGTGAAATAAAACACTGTTAAATAAAGATTTAAGTGTCTATAACGACAGAGGGTGATACAAACGGGGGTCGATTTGGAGTATTATTGATATATTCATTCTGTGGTAACTCTTTTATGACCTCAATGCACTAAGATTTAAATAAATTCAAAGTAAATTATTTGAAAAGTAGGAATCACCTAGTTTTCTCACTCGTATGTCAGATGTTATTTTTATCTCGTGTCTCTTACTTTTTTTAAATTCGCGACATTTACTTTGGTGGAAAATTTTTCTCACTCTGTATTTTTAATTTTACGTAGGATTTTCTGATAGCTTTGTAGATGTCACTGCTTTCCCGCCTCTTTAATTATGCAACGCCGAACAGTAAAGTGCAGTCGACGGGAAGTTTTATGGCGCCCGAAATATCTTGTTTATCATCATATCGACCGTAATAAACCAGGAAACTAAGATTGTGTATGTATTAATGATCATGTATCTCTAAATGTGGAGCACGATCGGTTTTGTTTAGTCATCGAATTGCAAGCGAAGGTAGCGTTTTCGCAAACTTTATACCAAAAACTTAAATATATTTTTTTTGTATTTATAATTAAATAGGGCTTCTGGACTGAATATAAAAACTGGATCCTTATTCCATCTAATAGAAACCTCTAGATTTCCTTACTTTCTTACATATGTATCTATGAACGATGCGACTTGAACTGGATGTGATTTATTGCTATAATGTTAACGATCTTTACTATTCTTTCATTTATGATGTGTATAGGTTATTATACTTGCCTCGTCTCGTTTACGTGGACTGCGCAATATTTAGAATCATCGTTTGTTATTAAAATGTCTACAACAATTTATTAGACCCTATTTTTGGAATCTAAAATTGAGGAAGTCTGGAGCATATTCCACCACCCTATTCTAATTTTTGTTTTGTCTAAACTTTGTCTTAATTTTAATGTTTTCTCCATTGTTGCAGAGCTAGAGGGCGGTCGGGCGTGGTGCGGGCGGCGGCCGCGAGCCCGGCACCATGGCTACGGTGGAGGGGCGGCCGGCGCAGTATGGCGTCTCCCTTCGGCAGCTCCGCGAGCTTATGGAAACTCGCGGCGCCGAGGGGCTAGCCAAGATCAACGCGCTCGGCGGGCCGCAGGAGTTGTGCAAGAAGTTATACACATCGCCCACAGATGGTATGTACCTTTCATATGCTTATATGAGTTTGCTCCATGTCTACAGATGTCAAACCATAAGATTCTTATGTCGTGAAGCAGATGTCCCATATATGACTGAAACGAATCAGCCCCAGTCTCTTACAGCACACAGACAGAGATACAGATAACACTCAACTAAGGACAAACAAGATCATAGATGATCATAAAAAGGATGTAGATATATGTAGTTATAACTTCATATTTGAATGAAGATTCATAGGAATAGTCCCAATAGTTTTGTATAAAAATGTAAATAAACTAATGAATTAATAGAACATAAATACTATTGGCTAATATTTTGGATGTCTGATGACTAAATTCTGGAAGTTTTCCTCAACCATAACCAAGGATTTGTAGTATTTATGAACATCTGTTCTGTTTAAGGAAGTCATATTATAATAACTCATCTTCCTGTAATGTAGGAATAAAATAGATGTTAAATGCATCAGAACGGTTGACGAAAACAATGCAAATGAATAGTCGATTTGCGGAATTTACTACTATAGAAATAAACCGTGAACACTAATTGCAACATTGTGTTGCTTGGAAACAGTAAAAGTCACGTCGAACGTGTTTGTGATGGGTGGTGTCGCTCGTCACTTTATGACTATGTTTTACTGGCTTGGAGCTATAAACTATTTCCATGTTAAAACGGCATCCGATATTGGAAACATCGTGTTGTTAGCACGTAAATGGATAGTTATTCGTTAAAACAACACTGAGAAACAAACAAATGTCAGCAAACGACAAACGTAAAGTGTTTGCTGAGTTACTAGTAGTGCTAAGCGGTTGAAATTGACTTCCTTATTTACGTCTGGTTCAGACAGTTTTTCGCACTGATGTAGTATTAAATATGTAGAGGATTTAAATGAATGAAGTAAACAGTTGTTCAGGCAAATTGTGAAATATATAAGATTAAATGTAATAAACAAAGCCGAAACAACAAAATCATTTAATCAATTCTCACTTTCTAGAAGAGTTATAATAATATACATAATAAATAAGTTCAATGTTGTTCTTAGTTATAAATTTTCGCCTCAATTTAAAGTTTAAGTTTCTCATATTTACCAAATAAATGGCCTTCGCGTGCCAAGACCTTGTTTCATATCTGACAAGAAAAGCTATAAAATTAACGTTCCCGTTGTTTTTGTAACCCTTAATGTTGTTGACTCCATTTTCAAGCACATGTACGAAAAACTGAACTATTACACAATTGTTATTATAGGACTAAATTATTACAATGCTAACGACTGTAGATGAAATTGTTTGCGTGAAACGGCTTTTCATCGGATTTAATTTAGGCTACGTTATATACTAAATGCTAATGGTAATGTTTGTTAATAATATTACATGTTTCCTGATCAGGGCTGTTCAGAAACACAATGTATTTAACAAATACCTCTATTCATATATGCACTGTAATAAAATGTGATACAGAGGGCCATAAATTTCTTAAGTAAGTAAGATGATAAGTTATAAATTAACGTTAACCAAAAATGATGCTTTCGAGATTTTATTTTATTTATTTATTCTTTATTGACCAAAAAATTAAATGTGGTACAATATGCGGACCTAATTCTAAAAAGCATTTTCTGCCAGTCAACCTCAAAAATGTGCAGAAAAGTAGAAGGCGGCCCAAAAGAAAAAAATGTATTACAAAAAAAGAAGAAAGAAAAATGAACAGGGAGATATATAGATATAACTCAAAACTGGTCGATTCTATTTATACAGCTATTTAAAGATAATACAGCTATAGAAAGATATACCTCTCAGCCAATAATAAGTCTGCTTGAAATTCTAATTTAATAAGACCATGGCAATAACATTTAAAAGAAAACAATTCAAAGACCACAATAAATATAAAGATGTCATAGATAAATTTATGATTTAAGCAATTTTAACATTGTAGTCATAACCAACTTGTTATCGAAATAATAATCAACAAAAAAAATTGCTTCAGTAATCCCTTAACAATGTCGCTTTAACTTGCTCAAATTAATAGACGTAGGTTGTGAACTGACGGGGGCCACACCCGTGGGACGCCGGCTTGCCTCATTGGCCTTAGAGACGGCGAATATATTGTCCAACTCTACAGCGTTTCTCCTAACAAACATATTTTGCACAATATTATTCCCCAAATAAAAATCGTCGGATTATACAGAAATTTTCTCGCGACCTCCAAGGAGATCAGTTTTTCATTTGATGTTATGGATTCATTTATCGTCCCTGTCTGAGCCTTTGTGATTCGTTTTCTTATATTTCAAACAATCTGTAGTTAGTATCTATACATACAAATAAACAAAAATTCAACACAAAGTAAATGATACTCTCACAAGTTCGAATGCTTATTAAGATTAGTTTTTTTCTTGTGTTTATCTATCTGACTGTCTATACGATGTAATTTTAGAAATGGAATCGATTTTCCCTGAAACCTAGCTATAGGGAGTGAGTCAACTTTTTACCGCTAAAGTATCGTGAGTTTCTTGCATAAAAGTAGAAAAACCGTTTTCGCAGCAAGTACCTCCCGTAAATGACAGACGCCATTCCCTATGGAATTCCCATCTCTTATCGGGCTACTCCGAAAATATTGAAGGTGACATAGGTTTATCGGTCGATCGGAATCGCACTACCGTAATTTCCTGATACTAATCTTTGATGGCTACTCGTTTGTAACTACACTGACTACTAGCCACCGAATATGGTAATGTTGTATCCATAGATTTTTTTTTATATGATAGAGTAGCAACGAACATACAGTCCACCATGCATGGTAAGTGGGAAATGCCGGCCATGGACATTTGTGATCCACCCTAGATAAGACCAGAATCCCAAGTCGACCACAGAGGCGTTGCTTCCCCTGAGGACTAAGTTGGAATGCCTCGTTATGTTTATCTCCCTTACCACACTTAATATACCGATAAATGCTACATCGAAAAATATAC
Source organism: Spathilepia clonius (assembly GCA_018250295.1). Classification (NCBI taxonomy): domain Eukaryota; kingdom Metazoa; phylum Arthropoda; class Insecta; order Lepidoptera; family Hesperiidae; genus Spathilepia; species Spathilepia clonius. Next base: position 3,549 of record DWRA01003564.1, on the reverse strand, counting down.
AAAGCAGTTTTGGTACTTCATTGTGGGAGAACGAATGTTAAGATTAAAATATACTTCGCAGAAATTTGTAAAAGTTTCGCAAATAACTTTATAGCGAGACAAACACAAAGTTCCGTGCAAAGTTGCCTGCCTCGCTTGTTTCTGCCTAAGAGAAGCCGTTTCTCTTGCAGTGTTCGCGTCGTTCCAATTTAGTCCTCTAGCATAACAAGCCGTTTCTCGTTGACTTCAAGTATAAGTTCCTTTTATTCAATTCCTTCTTATCCTTTCAGTTACGCTTATTCGTTTGATACTCCAGAAACATAAAACTAGACGATTTCTTATACGACAAGTGTATTATATCATGATAATTGTATATCCGTTGTCTTGACAAAACGTTGCGTGCTCCCTAGAGGGTAAAAAGGGCGTTGTATCGTAGACACGAGCTTAATGCCAGTAATTCTGCTACATTTCTCAAAGGAGACCTCAATGCCACGTGATTCATGATCCTAGAGTTGCGTAACATGGTTGAAGATATCTTGAAAGAAGATTCAAACTTTAATATTGATGTAACGTTAGTTCCAAATGATATTGAATCGGAACACGGAAATGAAAAGCCTGCCAAGACAAACAAGATTCAAATGGAAAATTACATTTCAAGAATCGCGAAAGACAATTGTGGCTCGATAAAATGACGACCGGTTGTTGTAATGACTGATGAATTTTCGTATCAGTTTCTGGATGTGAAGAAATAAACGCTTCACTCTCAGACCTAACTGAAATTCTTGTACATCAACATATACACAAATACCCAAACTGACAACATTAAAACACTTGTTTGTAATCTGACTTTTCCTCTGTCTAGTTAGGGCTTGAATAAAAATAAAGCAAGTGCTCTAGTGAAATTAGCCTTTGTGAAGTTTGCGGTGTTTTAATGGGTCTTCTTTTCGGCGTGTCGCTCCGTGTTAATTGCTTCTCAGCTTAAAAATAGAGATCTTTATGGTAACACGGTACGTGCGGTACAGTTTTAATGCTTTCGTAATTGTCGTGTTACTCACACACCGCTCATCAAAAAGTAATTAGCAACTGTTCAAATATACTGACTTAGCTGTGTTCACCGTGACTGCTTGTAAACAGCGCTGTACCGTTTGAGATGATCATGTCTATTAGTAATAGGAGTGTTGCATCGAATGATTTCAAGTTGATTAGGCGGAAATGATAATGAATCGATTTTATTTTAACTAGATCAAATCCTCGTATATTATTTAAAAAATCGTATCCTCATTTAAATTAGAACTGTGATTGGATACAAAAGGTATTACCAAATACGTCGTGGAAGTTTGCCATAATCAGAACAAGAGATGAAAAATATTTTAGATGGATTTTTTATAAATTCTTCAATATCTTTGTTATATTGTTCACCACTTTCAAAATTACAGTAATAGAAGGTATTGACACATGAAAAGTAAAGAGTTCTACCATTAACAGAGAATATGTAAGAATCAACCGTTAATAAATAATTTACAATGCCATAAGTGAACGTAAAACTGAACGACGATGTTCAACGTAAAAGTAATACGCGAATTAATATAATTTACGGCGGACATAATACCGATGGAGACAAAAACGATCGTATGGGCTTAGTATGGGATCTGGTGGAATTTTATGTCACTCGTAACACCTACGGATAGGTAATGAGGTCGCGCCCCGCGCTTTACGACGGTGACGTCACCAGCGAAGCTGGCGAGGTGCATGGATATCGGTCATTGCTATTTGAACACCTATAGGCGTTAGGATTAAAAATCAATATATAGTTTAGACACGTTTTTGTCACACCACGGCGACAGTTGTGATTTCGAGTTTTTACATTTAGATCTTTTTAGGGTTCCGTAGCCAATGGCAAAAATCGGAACTCTTGTAGATTCGTCATATCTGTCTGTCCGTCTGTCTGTATGTCACAGCCACTTTATTCGGAAACTATTAAGACTATGGAGTTGAAACTTAGTAGGTAAGTGTATTCTGTAAACCGCTTCCCGAATTATTTACAAAAATAAAAATTAAAAAACCGAATACCTTTGTAATTCATATAAACACTATGAAAAACAAACTGATTTTCGTAGTTCGGAAACTGTTCAACTATATTTATTATTTTTGTTTGCTGCTATTTAGTCACAATTCTACGGAACCCTGCACCTGCGAGTCCCACTCGAACTTGGCCGGTTTTTATATGACAGAGTAGTAAACCAGCGTCATATGAAAAAAGGTGATATACAAATACCATATATCACCAAACACTTACATAGTAAATACTTACTCATTATAAATTAACGTAGGAACAAATAAGTAACAGTATTCTGGAAGCTTCATGAATAATTAATGAGATGAAGTTAAATTGCTTGCAGCCAAAGATGAAGTTATGGCTCAATCTCGAAGTTTCCCGAACACGCTCGTTTGAATTTGAGTTAATTGTTTGATTAACTAGATTCTAATAACGTGAGACTAATTGAGGCTTTGTTGCAATTTGGCAATTTGGAAAAAAAACTAATCCTGCGAAGTATTTTTATCACCACTAATATACATAGCATTGCCCCGCGATTTCACCGTTAGTGCAAGTTCAAAGAAATTCAGTGCCTCCGTTGCATGTATTACTAAAATGCAGCGATAGCCTAACGGTTGGAAATCGGCCTCTGAATCGGGAGGTCCGAGGTTTAAACCGCCCAGGCATCCATACATCTTTGATTGTTAAAAGTTACGTGTGTGTTAAAAATAAATTACCATTTACTATAACGCTAAAAGAAAATATCGTTTGGAAGCCTACACACTCGACAGTGCTGTAAAACAAATATTATTATTTACTGTGTGTGAAATCTACATATTCGTACTTCGCCATTGTGATGGACTATGGCCTAACCCCTTTCTCATTACTGTTAATCGTAAATCAATCAAAATCAATCAATAACATAAGGCTGCATAATAATGTTATTTATTTTAGTTGTTTATCATTGGTACCCAAAGTTGACATTATCAAAATTCCAGTTTTTTACGAACCATTCCTCAAACAACTATTATGATATCTTTACCTTAAATTTCACATTAGTATTTAGTTCTTGTTTCAGGGTAATAAAGAAATGGTAGTTGGAAGCTACAGTGCTCTTCAGTCCCACGATGCGAACAAGAGACCAAACGAAGGAGCTCTTGACCTATTTCCTTCTTTACTAGCTCAGAGCACGTAACAATACCTCAACTTCAAAAATTACATTCAAGGAAATGAAATTTAGATGAATCAGCAAAGTAAAACAACAGTTTTATATTATGGTTATCTTCAACCCACTGCTGTCCCACTGCTGGGCATTGATCTCTCAGAGTAAGAGAGGTTAGGCCATAGTCCACCGCGCTTGCCAAGTGCGAAGTGCGACTATTAAGTCGCACTTCGCACTTGGCAAGCGCGGTTAAAAAAAAATATCAAAAAAGGTCTCAAAAGTGTTAATACACTTTTGAGACCTTTTTTGATATTTTTTTTTATTTGATTTTATTTAATATTTTAGTATAGAACGTGTGAAATAAAAAACTTGT
>DWRA01003563.1:0-11911 GCA_018250295.1 Spathilepia clonius | reverse complement strand
CCAAGTCCGTCAGCCCATCTACCATACTAATGGTACCGAACCGTAACACACTGCATGGAAACTTTGACTCCCTTTTGTTAAATTATTACTTATAATTTATTATTTTGATTATGATTCAAAAAGCGACAATTTAATAAATTTAAAAAATAAACATATTTTATTAAAACAAAACATAAACGACGCGCTATATCACGCGCTAAAAATAATAAAGTAATCTAATTTACTTGTATTATGTACTCACTAATGCACGCCAACTAATCTATAGATTTTACTTTACTAATTTTTAAATTATGATTCAAAAATTGTTGTTTTAATTCGTACAATTAAAACGATATTTAAAGAAAGCGATTCACACTTTTTGAACTAAACTTTAATTTTGGTACAGTAAAAAATCATTATTACCGTCTCTATTATCGTCATATGGCATCACTGTTATTTGCATTTGAAACAAATGACTCGTAAATATTTAAAAACTCGTAACTTCTTATAAAGCATGTTACTTTATTTTCAGAATCTTCATTCTTGTCAGTCTCTTTACTACGTACTTCGGTACCTGCTCCGTGTATACGGTCATCATCGCTAAAAACATATCTGCCGTACGTAAATCATATTTACTTCTCGCTAAAACATAATAACTGCAGAAATTAGTTATCAAAGTTATACGCCTTGATGACTTATTGTTCTAAAATAAATATAAAGAAAGGTATCTGTAGTTATGGACGCACGTAAGAAATTACCATTTTTGGCGCGTAAAAGTGTACATTCATAAATTGAACTACTTATGCAAATAGGAACCAATCCGTACACATGCCAAAATCGTTAAAAATGTTGATGAGTTTCAACAATATTATATTTATATACATAGAACAAATTATTTTGCGCAATATTGTAAATAGATTTTATTAAAAATAGCCTAAAATTTTACAGTATATAAAATTTTTACAAAAATGGACTTTTTCTCAACACTGTCGTTGTGTGGATTGGTTCTTGTTTGCATAAGTAGGTCCAAATATAATTGCGCAGTAAAATTAAACTTATATAAAACAAAAAATATTACAAAATGATACGATATAACACGACAGTAATATATCATTTCATACACCTAAAAACTAAATTTTCGGTAATACTTGCAAATATTTTGTAGCGATGTTTCTTTTATATGTCGGTTTTGAAAAAGACACTCAACATTTTTTTCATCATCATCATCATCTCAAAAAAGTATAATTTCAAAAAGTGTTTTATATTTTTCAGGTTGTTACCACTCACTGCGGAGAGATACCACTCAGATTGTACATAGTTGCCCTGTTACCACTGCTTATATTGATGTCATGGATCCGTAACCTGAAGTACTTGGCCCCAGTCAGCATGATAGCCAACGTTTTTATGGGTGCGGGCCTAGGGATCACTTTTTACTTCTTGGTTGGCACAAGTACTCTTAACATGGATGATGTATCAAAAGCAAAGAATTTTATGGAGTGGCCGACATTTTTCGCCCTAACCATATTTGCCATGGAAGCCATCGGTGTGGTGATGCCTTTGGAGAACGCCATGAAAACTCCACGGTCTATGCTCGGCTTGTGCGGAGTACTGAACAGGGGTATGTCGGGTGTGACCTTGGTGTACATTCTGCTCGGTTTCCTGGGCTACTTGCGATACGGAGAATCTGTGAAAGACACTATTACCCTCAACTTGACGCAAGAGGGTGATACGGAAATTCACAAAATGTAAGTATAAAAAGCTTATTTTAATTATTTTTCACTTTGCATCCTTGTCCGAAAGATGTACATTCAAGTGTTTTAATTTCCCCTTCAGTTATTTCTACCTGATAAGACCAGTGTCTGCAAGGCTATTTTTTGATTTAGAGATTATGGTTAGATAATATAACAATATTAGACTCAACGCACCTGTGATTCAAATCAGATAGAGTTCTTCTTATATTTCGAGTTGATTACAGATGATCGTGAATCACATAAAATGGATGAATTTACAAACCGCTGGATAGTATAATTTAAAAAAGCGAACTCAAGGAGTTTTACGTCCTTATTGAAATTTTAGACTTACTCTAATACACTAATATTTTATCTCACTTTCCTTTCAGTCTCGGCGAAATAGTCCAAATCTCCATTGCCATCGCCGTATACTGCACTTTTGGTCTTCAGTTCTACGTCTGCATAGAAATTGCATGGAACTGGATGAAGGACAAGTTTACCAAGCGCCCAGACCTTGCAGACTACGTAATGCGTACTATCCTGACGACTGTGTGTGTGCTGCTCGCAATCGCAGTCCCTAATATAGCTCCCTTCATGAGCGTCATCGGCGCTTTCTGTTTCTCCATCTTGGGACTTATCGTTCCTGCGATCATTGAAGTCATCACCTATTGGGATATCGGCTTTGGAGCTTGCAAGTTTCTGATTTGGAAAAACATTCTCGTTGTTATTTTTGGTATTTTCGCACTGGTGTTCGGTACCAAAGATGCTATCTTGAACTTAATCTAGCTACCTTAAATACTTTTCTTATATTGCTAAATACATATTAAATAAGTTCGTATTGAAGTAAGGAGTGATAGTTTTGTAGGAGATAAGGCCTAGCAATTTATTATTTGACTTTACGAGTTACGACCAAATTGCGAAGTGCATAATTTTAGGTACGTGTGATATTTTGAAAGGAAATTGTAAGTATTCAATATTAAGTTGTTTCTGTATGAAATCGAAAACATCTATGATGTAATATTAGACATGAAATTTCAATTGCATTCCCAAGTAATCAAATTGCGTGAATAGAATGTTGCTGTCGTGTAATTACGTAATAGATAATAATTAGTAAGTATGTATTGTTTTTGTTATAGTGCGAGCACACCTGTAGAAGCTCTCCCTTACGGTACAGGTGTGTTTGCACTAAAATACTACAGAACAATGTAGACAAGGTACAAATGTTGGACTGTAAATTCGTAAAACAATGTTATGTATAGGTACTTACGTTTGTAATAAATATATGGGAATTTATTCGGTAGGTGTGGTAGGTAACAAAGTAAAAAGTAAAAAGCAGGCGATACATTGACGACTCCTCTGGTGTTGCAAATGTCCACAGGCGACGGTGACTACTTTCCATCAGGTAGCCCGTCTGCCTTATCGTTAGGTAATAATAAAAAATAGGTAATTTAATTTGTATTTTTATAACTACTTTTGTAAATTTATTGCGTAACATTGATCATGCAACAAAAATATTAATGAAAATGCGGCCAAGTTCGGCAGAAACGACTTTCAGGGTATTTGTGACCGACAAAAGAGCAATCCAAAACAAACGATTAAGTATAACTGTTTAATTAATTCACAAAAAAAATTATTACTTTTTGCTAAAAGATGCCTAAATTGACAAGGTTTCCGTTTAGTTGTAGTTAAATTGGGTTATTTATTTTATTCACAATTAAGTACAACTACATATCTGTCTTTTTTATTTCGAGGTAGAAACCTTCAAAGGATACCCTGTGCCGTAGGGCCGATACAGAGTCCTATAGGATTTTTAACTACCTACTAAATAACACGCAAATCTTTTAACAACTGGTAATAAGTCCATTCGATTATTACAACAAGTACCTATACACATATGTTTTTTGTAAGATAATTGTAGACCAATAATTATTGAACTACTTGCTTACTTCTGCATCTACTTTTACCGTCTACGATAAAATCATACATAAGTGCTTTTCTTACGAGAGTACTTGCTAATACACATTTTAAATCCGCATTAGAGATAATGTTTTTTCTTCATTCATCATCAATTCATTTATGCCTTTGAAAATATAATGTTAATATTTTAAAATAAATTGTCGTCCTAATAAATGAAAGAAATGCCAGTCTGAAAGTGTACTTATGGGATTTTTTTCTTAATTTAGTAGAAATATTTGGACTATCGTTTTTTGTCCCATAGGTAATTACTACCGATTGGACACCGCGTAAGTACGCGATTTGTCAAAAGCTAGCTCGATAAATAAAATAAATCGAGTTCCATGCTTAATTTTATTCATGCAGGTAGATATATCTAAAAATATGTTATAAGATTTTTATAAGGTTTTATATTATGTAACCCCGTTTTATTATAATGAAACTGGAACAGAAACTGTAGTCATATCTTCTGTACAATGATATATTTGTCATGAACAAAAATATTTAAAGCGCTAATTGTTAATACAAACAAAATAATTACAACACAAACTATTTGTATTATTATTGCAAGAATATCTATGTAAAACAATTTAATCAAATCGTTTAATAGGTTCAGTCCGTATCGGGCGCGGGGTTTAATAGATATATTAATTAAATGCTTGGAGTCAGACGGGCCTTTGATGGGTTTAAATGTAAAGACCCCGTTTGCTGCCAAACTCGAAGCGATTTTTGTTCGCTCCACTTCGCACCTCATTATAAACCATATTCGCGGCATGGGGCCGCGCGACTAGCGGTACGCCAAGACTTATAGGCTTACGTTAAATATCGGGGATTAAGACCGACCGCATATAACCGCTTGAGCTACTGGTAACTAACGATTAACTAAAGTTTAACGCGGCTGTCAAGTTGCTAGGTGACGATTTAATATCTTACGCGGCTTTAGCAACTGCTCCGTAGCAACGACAAAATTGTAGCCTAAGCAACAATCGCTTAAGCGATAGTAGCCAACATGCGGTCAATCTTATACGGGGAGTATATAGATTAAATATTGCATTTAATGTTTTTAATCTATTTGCATGTTATGTATAGTAAAAATGTAATTATAATAATTTTAGCGTATGACATGAGAATGTTTCGTTTAAATATTTGAACTTGTATGTGAATTCAAATTTAAATGTTATCTTGTGATACAAATGGCATATAGATAACTACATACAGATCGCCAGGGCCTAGGTAATAGAGTTCCTTGGCGATTTTACATCCTAACATTATTTAACTGTCCAATAAAAGTAGCTACCTACTCCCAAAAGAAACTTAATACTTACACATTCGTAAACTTCGCACGTAAGTTATAAAAAAAATGTTAAAATCCATTTTCATAAACTCCATGACAAAAAGAATGTTTACGAATGGGGACCAAATCCTTGGTGCCTTTGTACAGAGGTATTTTTAGCATTATATACCTACCTATTAATGTAAGCACTATTTACACATAGATTAGTAGGCCCATAAGTATTAGATATGTATGTATTACAAGTTCCTAAACTCTAAATTATGTAGAATTGTTTAAGTTGTCTTCAAAGTTTCGTTTATTATTTTATTGCTGTATCACATATTTGGAATACTTATAATACTATTATACACAGATCTAATGCTGAAATGTTTTAATAAAATAAACAAAAAACAGGCACTACTACAGTTTTGGTTTTATTTTAGCCTACCGCTCTACTGCTTGCAACCTTTGGGGAATATTCATCAACGGGATAATGTTTACTCTATCTAAACAGGAGTAAAAATAAATGAAGCCGAACCTTGATAAAATAGAATGTATTGACACACAACCAAAAAATACCTACTTAAAAGTGTATACTTCCGGTCAAGCGTTTAAAAAACGTCGCGTTATACGCCGACCTTGATGCTTTTCGAAATGTGTATTCCACTTATGATATATTCCACTAAATGACCACCGGCCTACACTAACATCTAATGCAACGCGATGGAAAAGCGCCGCGAATTAAAAACGCTAGCGTATGAATCTCAGCTGAACTCAAAAATCTATCAGTGTAGTTATTTCTTTCAATTCAAAGCTTTATATTTATTAACATGTGTTAATAAATCGCTCGTGCGAATTGAGGTTAAGGGTGAAAAACAAACGGCCATGTCGTGTAATCTGGACTTAATTTCTGTACGAAGGGTTTATGAGAGTTGAAATCAGGGAGAATTGATAGCAGCTAAAAGAAATATTACCAGATAAATGCTAGTAATTACCAGGATGATTGTTAATCAAAGATACACATGTTTTACTGATATTTTATTTAATATCTAATACTAATGAAGACCAGAACTAGCGTATGTCGACGGATAACATTTCTTACACAATGAAACACTTACAACGCATTAAATTACATAGCTACTAACTAATATAAAAGTCACGTTGTACCCAAATCAGATTCAACTGCTGTCATAAGCGAGGCGACATTGCGACGAACTATTACTATGAATCTTAAGATTTATGTATAAACAATCATTGTTCATTAACATCTTAAGAGTTTAAGCACCTTTAGTTCTTCCGGGTTATAACCAGAGCTATTTCCTTTGTATTTGTCTCTAACCTATAGCATTTGAGGTAACGTATCGAATTTGGGAAAGCAAACATTGTAATTAATACGAAAAAAACTGAATACAACTTACGTGTATTTAGGTGTTCCGACAGACATTGTGTAGTGTGTGTAAATTTAAGTCATTCAAACTTCAAAAAGGAAAGATTTTCTCTTATTACACTATGTCTGTAAGAACATTTCCTTCAATACAGTAGACCCGAGGTAACCCGACAATCGTTTTGTTAGACAGTATCGGAATATGACTATAGAAGACTGTGCCCCTGTAGCCCAAAACTTTCTGGAAATTAGTAAATATCTTGTAAATCTACAAAGTTGTGCGCGTAAGAAGTTTTACTTCTTTGGCATCTATAACGTACTTACCTATACACGGGAAAGTGGTAAAGTCTCTACAAATTGATTAATGGGTAGGTAAGTAAATCATATCGCGTCATATCATATCATACCTAAAAAATTAATTAAGTATTTAAAATTACTTTTCTACAAGACTTGCGATATTTACCTACTTACGTCATTTTACGTTATGGTGTCGATAAATGTCGGTGTCGTAAAAGAACTTTAAAATGGTGAAATAAAATATGTCTATCTATAATGTAGTAGATATATGAGAGTTTATGAATTAGACATAACAATTGAAAATAAAGGGTTTACTAAAGAGTTAGTCACTCGTAATAAACATTGCAATCAATAGGTATATTTCCCACCGCTGCGTTAACATTTTTTTCATTTTTATCATACATTGACGATCACTTAGCTTGTTGGGTCACAGGTGACAGTTTAGACAAGGGCCGGATTACCGCGGGTCTAATGTAGACATCAAATAAATTCTTAATAACATTCTATTCTATATATTATTATCAAATAAATTCTTAAATAACGAATCCAACGGTGTTAAGGTAAAAGTTTTAAACAATAATATAACCGTCACACATCTACCAGATCGAAAAAGGCAAGTTCCTATATGTTGTATAGAACGCATCAGGTTTATTCACAATTTCGAAAAACACGAAATACTTATTCAAACTCAGCATTAGATGTAAATGTAAATTTTTCAAATTATTTAAACAATTTCTACTATTAAAAATATCAAACAAGTAGAGAAAAGAAAATACTTTTTAAATCATCAGAAAGTATTTTTTAACAATTAACAGATATAATTCACAATTTATTAAAGTTAATTAAATCTTTCTCTCCCTAAATCAAACCATTGTGAACGGTATTTTTGTTGTAACTAAAATTTTAAATCCTTAACATTTTCTCTACTGATGTCCTGATGCATTTTACACGAAAAATAAGTTTTAAGGTATATAACCTCTACTGACAGATTAAGTATTCTACAAAACTTGCGAAGTATGTGAAATAGCTATCATTGAGCAGACTATGTAATGTAACCATTTATAATTCTATCACAATTTTCAAAATCTTTCAAACTATTATATTTCCTTTTTTACAAAATTTAATTTATATTTCGTATGTAAGTATAAGATTTTCGAAATCTATTGCTTATTGATTTAATTCACGCCTATTTGATCTTTAAATAACTATATAATAATATGCGTGCGCGAATAAGCCCATGTCCGTATAATGTTCAACTATAGTGCAATGAAAGTATGACTGGATTTGGAAGACTTGAGAGGCTTAGTGGCACACATACACAAGATACGGCGTCGCATCGTGGTACATTGTGGCGTCGTGTAATGTTACGATGTCCCGTTGTGGAAATCTACGAAGCGCATAAAAAACTCATTAAGTCGTGCAAACTGTCGATAAAAACTTAATTACTTGCATGTTAAAATTCGAATATATAATAACTTATTTTTGTGACCTAGACATATAAGGTCAATGATGGAATAAATTAATTAGTAATAGCAAATAATTATACAAAGTAGTAGGTCCAGGTTAAATAGGTAAGTATATCTTGCAGACCGACTTCAATGTGAAGTACTGATACATTTTAGAATAGTTTTGTTACGTATTTCAATATCGACATATTGAAGAACACAAAAAGAAAAAGGCATCAAACGAAATGTGCCTGAAATTTCCACGATTTTAATGAACTTCCTTAAAATGGATTAAGTATCTTTAAATAATCCAGCATTGATCAAATGTACGGCGGCAAGTCCTAAAGTTAGCCAAAGCTGTAGCGTTCAAAGTGCCACTAATTATTCGTACCTACGTATACTTATATTTTTCCAAACATTCTGAACATTATACGGACCGGTACATACCTATTTGTATCCAGGGACTAAATATTCATAAGTCTTTGATAATTTAATAATACTAACTTACCATTTTTTTGTACGAGTCGACACGCAAATCGAATACCAACTAGCACTGAAAATATTCTAGAATTAAATTAACAGATGCGCCTTGCCGCACGGCCAACGATGTGTTGAACGTACTCAATCGATTTAAAGCAAAACAATGCAAATGCCGCGATTTCAATAGATGAACACATATCGTCCAAACAAAACAAAACGCGACATCAATAACACGTGACTAACTTTCAACTCATATTCTGAAGTATAAGTTTTTCGGCTCGGGGGCATTAATTAATTTAAATCTACGTAACTAATAAAATTTTTATTCAACTTCGAAATTGATCTGAATATACAAACACTTGCACAGTGTTAATAATTTACATTATCTACAAGTTTAGATAATATCGAATATCATATTCTAATGAGTTATTGTAATCCTCCTCTTACAACTAAACAGAACATTAAAATTATTTTATGCATAGGTACTAAAGAAATTCACGCAGGCACTATTCTCACTATTAGTACTAATACAGATGCCATATTAAATATTGTAAACTTAAGTATATTGAAGACAACGGATTTTTCTCACTTTAAGACTTGTATTACTATAGGTACTTTATTGACATCTAGTTCCTAATTGTCTGAATATTAAACACGATAACAAACTTATTATTAGAGTATTAAAGACAATTTTAATCACATAATTCTCAGAAATGGCTAATAGAATTGTAGGTATATTATGTTAATACAATATACCACACAGCCTACGAGTAAAAGTCAATTTATATCTTCAGACGAGTAACGTGTCAGACACGGTCTGGATAAACAAAATCATATAGTTCTATACAACGTAAACAAATGTATTTACATCTTCCGTAACGTGACCACGGGCAGTGTCTGCCAAAATATTGTATAGAAAAGTATGATTTTGTATGACATGTTACGTTCGAAGTCTGTAGATATAAATGAGACCTAAATATAGGTACCTACGTAAAGCTAAATAACCTCTAAATCACTGTATTATACAATCGGCTATACCTGTCAACGCTAATAACTTAAATTTAATATTATATGAACACTCGATGTCTGTCTAATAGATTCCATGTATAGGAACGAACGTACGTATAATAAAGCTGTATGTTAACTAACAAATTCAGTAAAACGGCAAAAACGACGGATTATCATTAATTCTATTGCTACATCTCAATATTATTAGGTATTAAAAATTTATAAACAGCTATTCGTTACATAAATCCTGAGAATATTTTAGAGGTAATTATTGCACTAACAATGAATATTTTTAAATATTAACTATTTCACAGTTTCAATGACAAAAGAAAAAACAAAAGCCAAAAAAAAACAGTATAGGTGATTAAAAAGAAAAATTAAAAAAGAGCAAATTAAATTGGTATCACCGGCCGACGCCTAAATAACTAGTTTTGACGTCACAGCTTCAGATATTAGTGATCATAACATCAATTAGATCGGATCGTAAATTAGTGTGGTCACCCAAAGTATATTCACGATGTTCAGTGTTGTTACTGTCTGTCTTCTGTGAAGTACAATAGGCCTCGGATGTTTGACAGATCTCCATCTAAAGTGTAAAGTAGGGAACAAAGCCTAGGATTTAACGGAAAGTTGTGTTAATATAAAGCCCGTCCAATAATCTTATCAACTTCAAAGCAACTTATTTCAAAGTTTAGCATTTAAATATGGGTTTTATAACATTTGCTAGTGTACATTTGCATTGAACAGATAGTTAATAAGTGCTCCATTAAGGGCTAACACACTACGTCCAGTTACTGCGTCGTAGATTTCGAAGGCGTCGTCGATTTTCATGGCATCGTGTCGCCCCGCGACATGGCACCGTATTATGTGTGTTTTCACCGTAACGCCTACGTTTCGCAAGCTGCCTCTCGGAGTAACAAAACTGCACTATCTATGCACATATCTCCTGTATTTCCTTTGCTTTGTAACTTTTTATATGATGACTTCTTACAAGCAAAGTATTATTGTATCATAGGGATTGTATACTAAATACTGACAAGTGTCAATAGTCATTTAGTTTAAAGACCTTAATGAAGTTTGAAGATTTTAATTATAAACCTTAATGCACAAAGCATATGAATATCAAATTTAGAATTTGGAATTCAGTTAAATTAACTGTAAAAACCGTAATCAGCTATGATAGTAAAAAAATAAGGCCCAAATAATCAACTAATAGCAACAAAACGAAAAATGGACAAAAAATGTAATTACTAGTTATGAATACTCAAAAAAATCAAAGATAAGGATAGTCAAAACAAAAAATGATTAACTTTAAAATAAAAGCATTCTTCAATGAAAATTAGAATGATATTTATCTTAATTTGTAAATTACATAAATAAATACATATATGTATAAATGTGTAAAAGAAACAGAAATCATTTTATATGGTTAATGTAATTAATAAAAAAAATATGTAAAATTATTTACAACTTAAATAAATGTCTTTTATACGATACATTTCGCAACAAAATGATATTACCTAGTAATATCTATTGACATTTTTATGCAAAAACGTGCATGGATGGAGCTGGACTAACTGAGGTAACTGAAAAAACACTGCATTTGTAATAAAACACAAAATTATTTTACTCATACAACAATACTCTGATTGTGTATCTACACTTACACATAATGCCTACAAATGATGCCTATAATTGAAATATTTAGTAAAATGTCAGCACATACTGAATTAAAAATAAGAAAATTATCGTTTGCATGCTTAAGCCCCAAATAGATTCTACCACAAGTATGATAAAGGTACCACGCTATCAAGAAACTGATACGCAAAAACATTTCAGATTTTGGAACCTATCTAAAACTGAATATATCCAACTCCACCCACGTCTTAACAGATTCATAATAATTAAAAATAGGTACATGTTATTAAAAATATACATACTTAATTAACTAAAATTAATTTTATACCTAGTTTACAATGAATAAAATTTTAAGCATATACAAAAATTTGTTAAAAAAAATAAGTCAAAATATAAACACGTCTCACCACGTCGGTAAGCCCTTCTAGAGCTAAATGGCACAGATTTTTGTCAAACAAAATTTTGGACGCCTAATTCGTTTGTGTTACTCGTAAGTCGTAACTTATACACTTGATGGGCATTACCATTAACAGATTCAGTATCCAAAGTAAATACTTAAGGAGTAGAGTTTAAGAACCCTAAAACTTTTTCTATCACCTATTTCTGGAGCGTTGTTCAACGTAACTTTGACAATGTCAATTCGGTAGGTTTACCTTTTTTGTATCATTTTGGAAGCAATTAACTATTGTATCGTATGCACGATAAGCCACTGTAAGCACCATAC
>DWRA01003562.1:0-11912 GCA_018250295.1 Spathilepia clonius | reverse complement strand
GACAGAAAGTCTCATGTATCTATTTCCCCTTGCACCTTAAAACTAGAACATCATCGTCAACCCATTACTGTCTCACTGCTGGGCACGGGTCTCCTCTCAGATTGAAAATTGGTAGACTTCACACACTTTCTGAGAACTTTTTTTTTCCAAGTGTGCAGGTTTTGTCACGATTTTTTCCTTCACGGTTACAGCTACTGATAATTAATTTATAATACGCACATAACTTCGAAAAATCAACCAATAGGCTATCACTGCTGCGTACGTACGTGAAATAGTATATAGCTGTGATTAACACTACAACTGTTATTACTGCGCGTGATGACAGCAAACTACAAAAGGTTATTTTTAAACCTTATGACTTAGTAACTTATATGTTACCACTCAAAGGATACTTCAGAATTAAATAATAATTATCTTGCCAATGTCTTTCGTAGGAGTCTATTGATTGACTTAGTCTATGTTTATCGCGTGCAGTTTACGAGCAAACTTCATTTGTGCATGCGTGTGTGCTTAATATACAACATGCCCTTTAATAGAGTTACCACAACTTAGATATAAAATTAGGACACCTAAATTTTTTATTGGAAATAAATAATTTCGACAATTTGGAAATTGTTATTTATTTAATTTTAGATTTTGTTTATGTATAATAGATTTCGATAACAAACTTATTGAAATGATATTTAATATATATTTTATTTTATGGTACAGCTATTAAAAGGGAAATGCAGCAAATGTTTTGGAACGTTGCTCAAAGATAGCGATGGGATTTTTATGGCAGTGTTTTTTTTATATATTTTTGTATTGTACTTAGTTTTGCACATTCTGTAAAGAAGATTATTATTTATGTCTAATTTATTAAAAAATGTTTCCCATTTTGTTATTTCAGATTTCTAACAATTTGAACAAGTATTTGGATCTATGTTACGCAAAAATTGGACAGCCTAGTCTATCGCAGCGATGATTTAATTAATTTAGAAATTCATCTTTTTTATACCAAATTTATATTTATTATTAACATTCAAATTAACTACTAAAATCAAGACTGTCCAATGAAAACACAAGGCAATAGTTCCCGGTATAGGTATCGAGGTAAATGTTGCTTTTTGCGGCGTACGAAACGATCCATGTTACAAAATGTATGCGTTAGCGTCGTAAACAAGAATTGCTCATTCGACTCTACACGCCGGTATGAGATATAGCGCAACTGTATCGTTATTTAACCGTAACATAATGCATACTCTACAGGTGGTAGAGCTGGTAGAGTTTGACGACGACTTACTTGACAGTAATCAATGTAGAGAAGCTTGTATATTATAATTTCCTAACAGACGTAAGATTTCAATATTTTGGTATTATTTTTTATGACATTAGCAAACGAACACACAATCCAGGTGGATCACGTTAGTGGTACCATCAGGTGATGGTAAGTGGCTATTGTAGCTCTTTGACGTCCGTAATCAACTCCAGATAATATTAGAATCCTACCTGAGGACGGCCACAAATGCGTTACTACTCCTGAGGACTATGTTGGAACGTCTCGGATAAATACCCTATGTCTGCCTTACCACATCCTTCAAAATTACAGCAGCGCTTAATACTGTTGTTATTACATTAAAATAGGTGAGGCGGTCAAAGTCGAATTATAAGGAGTTACCACTTTTATAATCAAATTAAAATTCACGGTCATATAATTATCCATATTTGTAATCGGTAAAATTCCATAGTGAATCAAAGGCGTTATGATTCTACCTAACGTATGTATGGAGATATATATAGAAATCCGCTTTACCATACCTGTTACATTCAAATCATTATTTACTTAGATCCTAATCAATAATACAAAGGAATAATATTTGTAATTATTATCCAAAACAAGGAATATAAACCGTGAGAAAATTAAAGGAATGCTAATATTCCTTCGCATAATGCTCATTAAAACGTAAATATCTATTACTACTCCATCTCACCCACTCATCTTAAATACAAACATTGACATTTTGAACACCTCTTTCAAGTAATGTGTGGGAAAATCAAGCACTGTTATTGTATACAACGATTAAGTAATCTCTGTACATCTGTGTAATAATAATATAATAGTTAACGGAACTTGTATACTCTTAACTATTATGGTTATTATAAACAGTAAAAAGACAGTTCCTTATTTTTTATAAGATTTTCATCAAACCTTTTGGGGTATAGGAATTCGTCCAGAAAAATATATGATTATATATCCCTTAAAAAATAAGTGCTAAGCGCGGCTGTTACACTGGTTTTAAAGGTGTGTTAAAGAAGACACTTATCCGGGGCGTTCCAACTTAGTCTTCAAGGCTAGCCATTCATATGGTGCCCACCTCAGTTAGGATTGTAATCGTATCTAGGGTTGATTACAGAAAATAGACATCTGATAGCCAATAGTGGTTATTAACCATCAGGTGGACTACATCCTCGTTTACTATTTCTATAGTAGGTAATAAAACAATACAGTTTACATAATAAACTTACCAACACCAAAAGAAAATCAATAAGTTAAATTCGGTATAGATACTTAACTTGTTTTATCCAAAATGTACCTACTTACACAACAAACATAGAAATGCCATTATGGAATCCATGTTTAGTGAAACAACTTCTACATATTCCAAACTTGACATGACACAATTGCTAAACACATAATGTACAGTACAAGATGCGGCCGCTGATGTAACGCGTAAAATGACGTCACCGCATACGCTTTTGATCAGTTATGTTGGAGTTCACTCGTGTTTACAACTTTAACTTACACGTGGGAATGTTTGTACGAGAAAAGCGTGTGAAACCTATGAAGAATATTATGATTTTAAAACAGTCAGTGTGGTGTAGAGATGTGCTAGTCGCTCTAGGCTGTAGAAGGTTCTGGGTTTCAACGCAGACAAAGAAGATGTCTAACTGATGAATTAGTTAACTGTTAATAACAATTTATAGTTTTGGACTTGGGAGCGAGTGATCTTGTATGTCCCTTGGACAAAAAAATTAAATTAAAAAATCCAAATATAGCTAGGATACAAATCCCATCACCTACTCTTAAAAGGGCATCTTAAAAAACAATAGTGTGTTTAGGATATCTGAATTCATATCAGTATCATTGCTTTCCATAACCTGATTTGTAAAAGAAAGAGCTCGAACAGGGACTTGTTTCTATAAAATGAGCTATCACAAGATGCAATTTAGAAATGGTCGTAAATTCAACATCAAAGCCCCGAACGTCTTGTAACTATTCTCTTTCATCGATATTACTACAAGATTAATGTCATTGAATTACGCAGTACTGGAAATGCGTACGCGCATCCCACTCTCTCATGCCTTTTGTGAATAAGTATGTGTACACAAGTACTATGACAAGTGCGTTGACGTAAATGCCTTCGTATTTAATGCCGCACATAAAATTTCGTTAGGGAAATATATAGTCTATGTTACTCACACAATTGAAACGGTATATTTGGATATTTGATAGGCAAAAATAATGGGCATAATTTTTTTTTAATGCAAAGAAGTAACAAATAAGCACGCAATCCACTTGATAGTAAGTGGCCATTGCCGCCAATGGAGAACTGTTATCAAACCTAAATAAGATAAGAGGCCTACCCGAGATCGACCAGCGATGCTTTGCTACCCCCTGAAGACCTCAGATAAGTATGTCTCCCTTACATCCTTAGAACCAGAAAATATCAGCACTTAACACTGTTATTAGGTAAATAGGTATGACAGTGTTGCCGCTGGAATCGTACCACGAAAGGTGATAGAAAGGGTTTTAAATAAAAAGAGTAATAGAAACCTTTAAACGTTCTGCTAAATGAAATTATATTTTGTCTTATATGTGTCTCCTATTGTAAACGATGCATTATGGATTACGTTCACTTAAGTTCTTTATACCATCTGCGAATGGAAAGATGTTATTCTTATCACAAGGGGTTTTAGTAACGATTCATTCTACAGCTTATTTCTGTGACATCTCTGTACGTTGTGTGCTCTTAGTTCCACGCAGGTGTAGGCCCGTTTATGGCGTTTCAATTAAATCGCTTTTGACCGACGCAGCCGGTCGTTAAACCCTAACATGGCCGTACGCCAACCTAGAAGAGACCGCAAATGTCAGAGTGGGCCAATTAATGACATTATCGTGAGTTTCCTTCGTTCTTTCACTATGCTGTTGTATAGTGACGGAGAATACATTAATGTAAATAGGTCAATTTGTTGCAACGCTTTTATTTCTAATCTACGTTCATATTTATGCATTGATGAATAAATTTGGAATAGTGTTTATATATAGTAGTTGTGTCTGTTTTTATATGGTATGGTATAATATTATTTACTGATCTTCGAAACGACTGAATTAATTTGCAAGAGGTATTCACGAAAAAATAAACGATTGTGTAAAATCATAAAAATCTCATTTTTATATTGGATCAAAATACAACAAAATGTTTTTTTAGAATAGATAGATAAAAATCACAAAATTGTCATACAAATAATGTAAACGACACAAGTTTTTTTGTAAACCTAAGGAAATTTTAACTTTTCATGTGACTTTCACTTTATTCTTTACAGCGTTTTATTGCGATTTCTTTCCTCATCACTTGATTATTTACTTAGACAATGACCTAAAACTTTATCCACAATAATAAAGGAGTCACTGAATATACGTTTAATTTTATTTCAAATATCGCTAAAGTGTTGTTCGTTTCAAAGATTTTTAACTAGTAACTACGAGTTTATCGTATCATAGGATACCGAGTCAATAGTTGTCGTAAAGTTTAAATTGTTTAACCTAAAAATCGACGCAATTCTTGACACTTCAATAAAATCTACTTCCAGCAGCGATGAAGCGTGTTGGACGAAATTATGAAGTTTGATCGACGTTAAGATTTAGGGTTCACTTAAATAATTAAGGTCTGTCTACACTATTTACTCACATCTAGAATCAATATATTTTACATCATTATATTAGGTAAAATAACGCAATATAGTTCAACAGTAATATCTAAAATGTTATATTTTTCCTTTATCATATTCAATTTCCCATCGGCATTATTTTACATTATCTTAACTGAATAAATTGAGTTGTTTCTGATTTACCCATCCAAAATCTTTGTTGCAATATTAAACCTATAATAATATTTATGTTTCAACACAGTTTGTTCTACAAAATTTTTCATTATGACTACGATGAAAACTGCATACTTTATACTTTGAAACAACTATACATATTAAAAGCTTTTACTAGTATATCATTCACAATACTAGTACTACAGGCTCTTAAACTAGATGTGCAGATGACACAAGTTTTACTAGAGCGTGACCAAAGCGTGAACGGACCGGGATTGGATGTCAGTGTGAACTGACCCTTATAAAGTTAAGTTGCGGTTAGTTGCCAATCATCACGTTAGCGATATTGTATCAAGACACCGCCAAATATAGGGTTACCTATAGGGTAAGTTGTGTAATTTTGAAGATAATTTATGGTCCTTCGATGTAATTTTAAGAAAAACTCTTTGCATACGTAAGCTGATGTAATTTTCCGCTTTATTTGTTTCCAGTTCCTTTATATTTAAGTGCAGTTTCCTTTACAATTATCTATTGATACCTTTACTTTGTAAAAGGATGATAACTAGGCATATTTTAATTAACTATAATTATGAGGGTGACGACAGTTTACACGTCAAAGACAAACATACACAATTATTTTATATAAGTATTAGTAAGTGGAACTCTAATTTCCAAATTGAATATACCAACTAAATAATTAATATACCCATGCTTAATATATTTCGCATACCTGTAAAATTCTGAAAACCCCATCAGTCCTGTGGTTCCCTTACAATTTTTTTCTTCAAAATCTTTTGAACACCAAATTTCAAAAAACCCGGTCTAAAAATATTATAGCTTAAGTTTGAGAACTACAATACTACTCATAATTCTAGTATTATCATTATTATAGACATGAATTTTAAACAGAGTATTATTTTAAAATTTATGTACAAAATATGCAAAATAATTATATTGAATAGTATAATAGATTTAAAACACCACTTCATCCTAATTTTGATAGTTATGTATAATATGTTAATAGTAATAATGATTTATTAATAATGGCCATTTAAGAAACGCGTGCGAATAAACTACAGTTTTCCTTTACATCTATAAACAAAGCAACAAACTGCAGCGTGTAGTATGTAAAAACTATTTTTTCGCAATGCCTCGGATAAATATATCGCCATTACCACACCCTTCAAACCAGAAAACAGTTTTAGGTACACATAGACGTGGTGTCTCCAGAGTCGAATCACAAAGGGTTCTACAACTTTCAAATGCTATAAGAATATACTTATAAACAACGATAATCGCATCATTCCTACTGCAGTAACAAGTCGCCTAAGATAACGGCTGAACTTTCAAGTTTTTTCTCTCAAACCCTTTGTGGGAGCCGCCTTAACAACTTCACTGCCGGCAAGTAACTATTGAGCGTAACTATAAATTACACAACATATGGCTATGAATGACCTGTTATTGGTGTCTGAAGGTGACAGAACCATTTATCCTTCCAATTTTTCGGGACCACCGCTGCACCTATTTTTACCTAATAACAAGAGTTAAGCACTGCTGTACTCTGGTTGGGAGAATGTGGTAAGAGATATAGGTACGTGTCCGTGGCGTTCCAAATTAGTCCTCAGGGTTAGCAATACATATATCGACGGACCCCAAGAACAAAATCTTATAAAAAATAAGACGAAATCTGTTTTATGATTTATTTGTAATGTACATGCTAAAAGCCGCATGGCACTATATTTTTTTTTATTTCGACGGGCCCCAAGAACAAAATTTTATAAAAAATAAGACGAAATCTATTTTATTATTAATCTAAGCTCGATACTGTAAATTGGTAATTTTTCATATACGATTTTGTTCTAGGGGCCCGTCGATATAGTCGACCTAAGATAAGACTCTAATGTTATCTGGGGTTGATCACAGATGATGTTCAGATGCACTGGTGCCCATGGCCGGTAGTAATCACTTACTTTCGGATGGACTGCATGCTTATTTGCTACTTCTATAGGATGAAAAAAATATTAAGAACAAGTCAGATAAAAATAGGAGTTTGGGCGTGGTGGATGCAATCTTTATTAAAACACTTATTAAGTATATTCATTCGTGCGACGTTGGTGTAGAATAACACTCCTTTTTTCATCTTTTGCGTTTAATTTGAAATACACGTGTTGCTCGCCAATGGTACGACAGGAGAGTTTAAGACCAATCTCAAAATTTCTCGGCTAACGATCGCCGCCATAATGTTTAGAGTCTGTTGTAAGAAACATTCAGAGAATTGTAGTTTTTATGATTATTATGGGATTCCTGAACATAATTATTTTCGATTTGCAGCGTGGAAACAAAAAGTTCCGCTCATGGTAAAAGAACAATTTTATTTTAATTAACCTATTAACTGGTACAATCTGATTGCTTTATACAGCCATCTCCACGTATCTCAGCGACTGCATTTATGAAAGGCAGATTTCATCTAATATGCTTGCTATGACAGCAATGGTAACAACACCATTCGTTTTACCATTAAAGACGACACAATTTTTATACACAATTATTATTTCATTAATAATAGCTGATGATACCGGTTTATTTTTAATACTGGCACATAATTGAATACTGTTACTCATAAAAATAAAACGTTGTACTAAGATCATAAGAAAAAAACAATATTTGCATGCTCATTTTCTTTCTTTTTGTGAGAAAGGCAACTGCAACTATTACGCAATAATCTATGTATTATTATGGTATCGTAGTAGAATCGTGGTATTGGTGAGTGTTTTTTATTTATTTTATTTATTTGTTTGTGTTACGTCATCATATTTGTATCCTTATACTATAAGATAGCAGCCGGCCTTATAGTATCAAATTAAACCACAACAACGCTTTTACAACTATTTTATGGCAATACAAAATATTTTAGAACATTCTCACTATACTTCATATGATTTAGTAACCGTCAACAAGTTATTGTCCCGTACTGGGCACGAGTTTTCTCTGAGAGCGAGAGATGTTTGCTTCACCGCACTGGTGAAGTACCGAATGGTAAACTCCACACACTCTATAGAAGGTTTTTTAAGAACTCTGGCGTGCAGGTTTTCCGAGTATGTGTTCTTCATTATTTAAGCAAGTGATAATTAATTTCTAATACGCCCATAACTCTTAACGCCCATAACTCTAAATCAGAGGTTTAAATTTCGGAAGATTGATACTACGAGTTTTTAACGCCTCGGCTATCACTGCTTCTGTAATATTTTTGGAATATATCTTATATTCTTATAAGCTACTTAATAATACTAAAATCTATCAATTTAACGAGACACGGCTTCTGAAGAGAAAGGTTTATCAAATCTTTATTGACAATGTCTAAAGTTGATATCATGTTAAGCAAGAATGAACCGTATGTCTATATTGTAAGAGCTGGTTTATTTAGTTTCAAGTAGATAAATTCTAGTCTATACAGACGACAGCTGGAAATGTATTATTTAATATATTTTTAAAATTTACGATCACACTAAACAGAACTTTATATCTTAATTTTACGCACTTACAAGAGTATGACACTTTTAAAAACCGCAATTGAAAACATATTTAAAAATAATTTGTAAAATTGAAGTATTATTCATATATCTAAAATATTTTAAGGCTCTCTCTGCTATTTTTATCTTACAAATCAACACCAATGACGCAATAATTCTTAGCCCAAGGAGATGACCAAACTACTCACCCAGGTTTAAGTCCCATGTTATTAATCCAAATTAGAAACACATAAGCAGTTATTGTAGGTTTCTTATTTCCCAAATAACTGGTACATTGCTTATTATTTCTAGTTTTATTACTATGTTGTATACACTAAAGTCTTCGTCGTAATCGTGTCGTATTGAACAAACGCACTAAATCGTGCGATGATTTCTCGTTTGTGGTTTCTCTAAAATCGCGCTAAATAGTGACATGTGTAGAGGTAGCGGAAGCAAATAGAAAGCGAATTTAGATGTGCAAATATTTAACGAAAGCCAATACGAAAAATACTTAAGAGTACTTATAAAAAACAACAAATTGTGACGCTAAATTAGATGCAAATTTATACGGAGATCATTAATCTTTGCTTAACTTTTACTTATTTGTGCGCCATAAAATATATTATGGCGTTTATGCAAATTGTTTAAATCTGCATAACACTGTTTAATCCTTGTTGTTGTTATTTTGTTTCAATGATATAAAAGTAGAGTGTTAAAAGGAGAATACATTTAATTCGAATTTATATAATAGGTATGGCAGGGAGCACTCGTGCAAGGCAGGTAAATTTTGATTACACTCTGGCAACACCACCGTTATTACACTATTATTTTTAAGATCAAGACAACAATGCAAAATTTAAAAAAAAAGCATTGGTAGCGATTGTCATTGTTAAATAGCAATCGTTAAACCTTATTTTTTATTTTTATTGGAATACTCACAATGTATTATACAATTGAACATATTGGTTCCAATAGTTACTTAATAAGGAAGTAAACACCATCTAGCTGCTTTCACATTGTTTTTTCACGCTTTTTTATCTGATAACTAATGAGTATTTTATTAAAATCATATGGCTCTGCTTTGCCGATTCTTGCCATACCCTTTAAATCAGAATACAGCAGCGCTTAACACTGGTGATATAAGGCAGATAGGTGTGCCGGTGGTATGATTGCAGTCAAATAAAGAGTCTTACCTTTCATATTGCATGTGGAAGCGAAGCAACGTCTTAATTGCTTAACGAATTTAGTTTTACAATCGTCACTCAGAATATGTGACCATGAGTTACGAGTTGTGTGGAATGTCCTGTCGTAGTTCTTATGTCTTTTTTTTAATTTATCTTGTAAGTCTTGTATCAAAAAATAGTAATAAATTATGTCGACATTAATTTATTGGCCATTATTTTTAATTTTCTTGGCTTTTTCGGAAGTAGTTTTTTAGTAGTTGCTATTTTGTTTGATTCATTTTAGCCAAAAGCAAAAAAATGAAATTTAACTAAATCACACCTAATCTATGTATGTTGTTAGATAACGTTATTAATAATAAAAAATGTAATAAAAAATGCAACTACATTTTACCACAAAAAACTGGCCAAACTACATCGTTTCTATTAGAGCCGCTAATTGGTTTCAGAACGGGACTAATTAAAATAACAATTACTGTGTGTTTCAGTGCCCGGACGACTCGTCGAAAGTAGGCTGTGGTGACCACACCACTGACCTAACACTTGCAATTTTGACTCGTATGCATCGCTACTTCGTTTTATGTCAAAAACAAACAATAAAAATAACTGTCGTCTCAGTAATGTCGTATAAAGTACGAAGACAAAAAAACAAAATCAAAACATTTTATTCAAGGTACATTCTTTACTGAATTCGTTTTAAGGTCAATAACCTACCACACACGTTTTCAAAATATTTTTACAGAATGCCAACTTACATGAATGGAGCATGTGGTGCTAGAGCTACTTCATAATACATAATTTTATCGTCATATACATAAACATGTAGACCTAGAATAGAAATCTATAATTATACTTTATGGTGGTACAACCCTTAGCGATTCGGGCACAACAGCCTGACGATTTAGTATTCTATCTTATAACAATTCACTCAGGATCAGAAATATTTACTCAGGAACAACAAAGCAATAGAACACAAGTTCTTTTTTAATACGAACACGAATAGAATTGACACCCCTTCTTCGAAGAAAAATTGTAGATTGGAAGACTTTATATCTGCCTTACCACATCTTGCAAAGCAGAATACAATACAAGCATTACAACGCCGTATACTCTGTACCTTTTATCCAGGATTATAAGGAGGAGACGTTAATGAACAAAAAAATCAACTAAAGTTAACCACGATATAAAACAGAAATCATAGCCAAGTAGGCCCATTTAAAGTTTAATATGCCTCGTGACTTGAACACTCATATGGGGAGAACAAAGTTAGTTTTACCTTTGAAAAATGTATTTACCAAGTATTTTAGCTCTTAACTCGTTGAGTTAAGTATGTGTGTTAAGTTTTAGAGTGTCATAAAAATGTGGTTATAGTTTTCTATGTAAGTTTATTAACCTTGTTCTACATACAGACTTATTAGTAATCATAGTTCAACATAGTCATTTAAGCTCACTCACCGCATAAGCTTCGAATATCCTTGACACGATGATATTGGAAAAAATCACGTTTTAACTCGGAGTTAATTATAATTTCTCGTATACTACTTTCAAAATTTTACTGGTCTCGGTGGTCCCGCTGTTGCTATATTTTTACTATAATCGGATTTCGTGGATCGTGTTTGACAGATCGAGAGCACTATTTCAATATTTGGCTTCAGTTTTGCAAGGAATAACTACAAATCTCCCCTTCTACTTACATTGACAGTTAAAACCAACACAACATTTTTTTCTTCATAATTGAAACCAGATTAATTTTCATGGACCCCCACTTGTGACCTTCCTTTTTTTACATGTTAACTTAGAACCCCATTGGACATGTAGGGACCCCTGGGGTTCCACCTAGAACACTTTGAGAATCTCTGCCTTAATTAAAAAAATAGTTATGCATAAATTTCGCATAATATTAATTATGTCTCGTTTCTTATAAAGCTCATTCCCTTTTTTATTTTTAGGTCATTCACATACTTAACTTTGAGCAGCTCCTTAAAATTTTTAACCTTAGTGAATTATGCGACAAAAAAGACTAACATAACATGTAATAAACATAGGCACTCCGTTACATAGTATAGTTTTAAAGGTGGTAGAACCCTTTGTAGTTCGACTCCGGCGGCACCACCGCCACACTTATTTCTGCCTAATAACA
>DWRA01003561.1:0-11915 GCA_018250295.1 Spathilepia clonius | reverse complement strand
GCTGTTATTAGGCAGAAATAAGTGTGGCGGTGGCGCCGCCGGAGTCGAACTACAAAGGGTTCTACCACCTTTAAAAGTACAATCGGTAACATTAATCGAATGATTTTAACCCTTAAATGGCGTATGCAAATTCTTTTGATACTGCATGCGCGGGTCCGGGGGTTGATCAACATGGCGATGACAGATGCTGCTTGAAAACAACGTAACAAGTTACTTGATGCAAAATGCTCTAAGCTCTTGTTATTATAAAAACTTCATATTATCCAAATTTCGAAAATCATACTTCGAAAATTTCAAATATAGCTACCTACCTACTACTTTACTAAGGGAAAAATTAATTCTTCTTTTCTAAATGATAGCTTAGTAAACAGTGACAAGCGGTAACTGTCTAGCAAGGAAGGTAGTAGAACCCTTTATGGTTCGACTCCGACGACACCACCGCCACACCTATTTCTACCTAATGACAGCAGTGTTTAGCGACCACCCAACATATGGGGGCGCCACTAAACCGATAATCAAGCGTCAATTAATACGAGAATCGAACCCTATCATTATGGTTGCATATGTATGATATAGCGTCATATTTTCTAGTCTGTAACAAGGTAAGACATTTAAGTACTTAAACTAAGAACTAAAGCTTAAATGGTTATACCGACATAGTTAAATCTTACTAATATTTTGCTAGATAGTTAAAGAAGAAAGGAAAGATAAAAGATAGGTATCCAAGATAAAGGAAGTGTTGCGCCGTTAATCTCCATTCCTGAGATGATAATGATATAGCAAAGATAACTGAAATATAGTATTAGAATTTTAACATTTTTAACAATATAATATAAATAACCGTAGTAATAAATTAAGTAAATATATAACTAACTAAAAATAAATTAATACTATAAATAAAATAAATGTGCCAAATCGCTGCCCCAAAGTGGAAGTGGAACCCAAGACACTGGCAGCATCACCTCAGTATTAATATTCATCTTACAAAATAAACATAACACTCTTTAGGCACATAATAGTAACGAAAAACTACTGCTTTAGACCTTCAAGCATTGCATCTTAGTCCTCAAAGACCTATTTACATGTTGATAATAGTAGTATTAAATAAACGGTGCTGGGTTCCGGTTTAAAGGATATGGTAAGATACACTTACACGGGGCATTCCAACTTAGTCCTTGTAGGTAGAAATAGAAATGCATCCAGGACCAACCTCAGGCAGGAGTCTATGATATCTGGAGTTGATTACAGATGTCCATGAGCGACAATAACCACCTACCAATATTAAAAAAAATCCATTATAAGCAATAACACTTTTACTTAACACACGTTAGCGACAGACCCTCATTAAGCTTATTAATTGCTAACTAAAACAACTGTAGCATGTACTGGCCATGGACAATCGCCATTGTGGCCCAGCTACAGCCAACGTGCCGGGTAAATGAAGCGAGACGCACACCTGCCGACAATCTCGACGACTTAATGTGGAGGCGGTTTTTGTATTTAAACGTTAAGTTTAATTAAAAACAGGGAACGTAGTACTATAGTAAAATAAATAGAGTAGTAATAATAAAGTAGTTGTTTAAGTTGAAGTTAAGTTTGGTTAAGTTATTTGTTAAAAAGTAGTTCGTATCCTAGGGAAAAACCAATAATAACTTGGTTTAATATTAAACGGAATATCGATAGAAAATCTAAACGTCTGTGAATTCTATAAAAAGTTCACAAAGTTACATAAGTTCTTTATGTTCGTGCCATAAGTAAGATTAGAAGGTCCTAAGTCCAACTGCGGACCTCCAAATGCCGTTAAACGGATTGGGAATATACATGAAAGCTCATACATTAATAAACATTTTAGAAGTTCTCTTTCGACACTTATATTTCTATATTAGCTTCCCTGTCATGGTAATTATTGCCACATACAAACATAAATCCAGAATAGATATCTAAATTCATCACATTTTAGCTTTCCAGGGATTATGCTCGGAGCCCTCTAAGTATCAGAAAAATGATTACCGCTATGCCACGCGAGTCGTGACATTGAAAATAAAATAAAAGAAGCCCTTTCCATACTTAGAAGCCATCGAAACGAAGAAAGTAAATTTCCGTTAATAATTGCGTAATATTGTACAATTATGCGGCTTTAGAATGTTAGCCGATCGTACTCACAGATATCGGACATTTTATTATATCTATACTTTCGTATCGATACATTAAATATTATAAGGAGTCATAAATAAATAAAGTAGACAGTAAAACTGTTTTATCTTTTAATACTGACACATTTCTAATTAAGTAGTGAATGCGCGTGTAAAAGACGTAAACTAAAACGAACTAACAATTCTACAAAATGTATTTGTTCCAACAATGGAACGATTATAACAATAATATCGTTTCTCGTGATCTTTTATTTAAAAAACATAGAGCAATATTGAAAAGAATTTATACATTTTATTTAATAATAGACACATTTTCAAAAAACATTTTTTTTGGATTAATTATATTATCTTATCTGCGGTCGATTGCAAATGTCTATGAACAGCACTTCTCACTTACCATCAAGAGGACTAAATGCTTTTGCTACTTCAATCATAAATTAAAAAATCAAGATACCTTATAACGACTGTGATGGTAAGAAACCAGATACTTGTACAATATTTACATGGTTTCCTTCAAATATTTATATTTTTGTTAATTTAGTACTAGTCCCGAACTCTACTTTACTCATAATAATCAATATGGTAATAATAAAGTAAGCACTCCTTATTTAAAAAAAATAGTACAATTTCTATAAACATTCGACATTTGAATTATTTTTTGTTCGAACGGGTTGTACCTAATGCAGATTAATGATTTATAATAATGATAGTAGATTAATGGTCCTCTGACAAGCACGTCGATACGCTGTATTGATGTACCATCAATATGCATTATATGCTACAATTGCTTGTCAAATGCTCATTCTTTCTCGTTTTCATACTTTTTTGACAAACGTTGTAAAGGTTAGTGTAATTCTTTTAATAGGTAAGGTTTAAGAATTTCAAATGTAATATATTTAAGTTCAAAAGTTTCGAAAATCGAAATTTGGCTTGATTTTAAGAACTTTTTGTCCTTCATATTTTACTAAGAAAACCCTTTCATTTGCATAAAAATAATCTGTTCATCACTTGGGACTTCCGCCATATTGGTTTTTAAATGACGTCACTAAGCTAATCATACATCTTCATTCAAAAATACATACTGTCATTGCAAGTTTAATAAATTGTAAAATGTTAGTGCTTGGAATTTGAACCTCAGGTATTCCAATCGAGAGGCTGAGTGTTTAACCTCTAGGCTAACGTTGTTATACCTAAATATTAATTTAGTACAAGAATATTATAAATATTATTAGACCCATTTTGATAGTATAGGTATTAATCATGTAAAAGATTTATTAAAAAACGTTATGAAACAGTGTCCGTTGCACATTTTGTTGTTGCAGCAACATAGAAAAATTAAGGAAATAACTACAAATATTGGTATATTTGGTACACTTTGTAATTTACATAATTTAAATATAATTTACGTTTAGACAAAATTAAATGGCCATTATGCCATGCCAACAAAACAATTTATTTGTTACAGATAACTGTCACCACAAAAAGTTGTATGTTTATTACTTAGTTACAATTTTATATCAGTTATTGCAGATATTTTGTAAAAAGACTCACAACGACTATAACGACACGCAACAAAAACCATATCCGTTCAAAAAATGAACAGTTCCTGTCATTTGAATTCATATTTCGAAAGCCGATTCAAAAAACGAACGCCATCAATTAGAGTAACTCAATACGGTGTCACATTAAAATGACGAGCACCACTAATGGATTCCAAATTTGAATTTCAAATACAATTCGAATCGTTCGGCGTTCGGTTCGGTTTGCACGTGCATTCTGTCACTCACTACAAATTTGTTAGATGCAATTTTAACTCTATTGTCGATACGGAAGGCTCAATCCAGGTTAACAAAAATATTTATCTATTGTAGCACTTATTGAGTTACTGTATCGGTCAGACTCAAAGCTATGGTGATTTTTGAAAGCATATCTATTGATTCTATTTTCAAAATTGGGTTCTGTTCTGTAGTGTTTATGTTTACATCAATATCGTAAATAAAATAGACGCTTTTATACAAAGTGAGAAAATATCATAAAATTTACATCATGCAAAATGTCGGTAATTGCATTTTTCGTTCCAAAACCTTTCCAGCAGTACCAATCCTAACTCAATTAAGCACATAGTATATTATTATTTGCTATAACTGTGAAGAAAAATATCCTGAGGAATCGTACTCACCTAAATGTTCTTTAATAAAAGTTCTCAAAGGTGTGTGACGTCTACCAATTCGCACTTGGCCAGCACGGCGGGCTGCAACCTTAACCCTCTCACTCTGAGAGGAAGCCCGTGCCCAGCCGTAGGACATTAAAACGTAGACAGACAAAAATATATATATATTAATAGTATCAGTTATGCAGAATACATATTTTTACCCACACCTTTGTGAATACAGGTAAAAAATATACCAATGTAGCTAATATGAAAACAAGCGGTTGATAGCCGAGACATTCGCATTACCTGTTTAAAAAAGGAATCAAAAACTGGCAACACTATCCGCCCACAGACAAGCAAACACACAAACCGATCTCATTACTAACAATGCGCCATATATTACTCAGTTTCCGGTCTGAATCCATTCACTATCTCTTTTTACCTTACGCGGAAAATAAGTTTGTCTCTTTCTACGATGGCTCTGACGCATCAAGATCATTAGGAGGCGATACAGTGATTTGTATTGTGTTTTTTTCTTCGAGGCGTCGTGTTCTCGATTCAAAAAGTGACACTGGCATTGCGTACAGATAATTTATACAGATGTTTTTAAGTAAAAAAAACGACAGATAAAGAAAGTGTTCGCACCAAATCAGGGACTGGGTTAAGGATGATCTACAGTAGGTACACAAAAAAGTTCACCTTTATTAATAAAAATGATTATTTCTAATATAACATCAGTTAAACTACTTTTAAGCTTATATTTACTGAAATTTAATTATCATATGTTGGATAGTTAACTTATATTTTAATGGCATGGCAAAATGTAAACTAAATAACTCATTTCTTGATGATAGTAATTAGTACGGGTGATCTTCGAATAGTTATAAAATTTAATTAAAAATAAAAATTGTTACTTGAATATTACGTCGTAATAATCATAACATTATATAATCCGTTAATAGTGATATCAATAATTAAAATTTTAATTAACAACCCATTTTGTAACTGTAAAACTTAAAATTGTCTAATTTAAACAAATAATAATTCCCGCAACGAAAACGTCAAGCGTAAAACACAAAGTGACATCGCTCCAAAATCCATCGCACAGATAATAAATATGGTGCAAGCCAAACATTCTAACTTGAATGGACCCCGTTCATATGCAAATTGGGCCAAAAATTTGACATAACCATAAAAGATGGATCACATTTTTTATGTATTTTAAATACGCCATTCTTTGTCGAACAATAGCCGTTCGATCTAAATGCTTCGATTTCTGTTCTCAAATATTTGTTGCGTCACATATTGTTTGTGATACAATTTTTTGAATAATCTATCTGTGATTTCATTTGAAATAAGTAATGCTGATCCAACACTACGCAATTCATAGATCGTTACAGCTTATACCTATTTGATAGGTAAGTAAAGAAATAAGACAAAATAACGAAAGTAAATCTAGGAATGAGTCTTGGGTGGTAGGTAAAACTAAGGCTGATAAAATTTTTAAAGAATCTTATTTGTTTGAAAATAAAAAAATGTTAAGAATAAAATATTTCTAATATATTCTGTTCTGTTATAACTCCCAAACAGTTTAGCCAAGTTGCAACTAATTTAGAAAGCAGTAGACGAGTGTGGTAAAGGAGACAGGTACTTATCCGAAGCATTCCATCTTAGTCACATCCCTTCTGTAGGCGACTTTAGTTAGTACCTATCTGTGAGGTTGATTGTGGCAGTAGCCAATGCTACTTCTATACAATAAGCATTAAAGATAAATAGTTAGAACGCCTAACGTGCCTACAGGCACTGACGAAAGTAATCGCCATAGATAATAGTTCAGCTAATTATAAAATTCGAACCGCGCCATTTAAAATCGAAATCAGATAACAGATAAAAAACGTATCACACTCTTCTAACAATACAGGCAAAAGACATACAACTGGTACAATGGGGCCAGTCATTAGTATTTGAATAAAATGGGGGACTCGCTCTTGCATAAGTAATTATAACAATTATTTTTTGATAGATAATAAATTATTTTTGACAGCGTGTTCGAATGTTATGCTTGCAAATACGTTGGATTTCGTTCAATGGTTTTCTTTTTATTTAAGTTTGTTCGGACAGAAATGTAAACTAAGGTATATTCTTTCGATTTTTACGTGTAGGTATATGTAGGTATAGGAAATAATGCTACTATATACTGGTTTGAGGGGTGTGGGAAGGGAAACGTTCTAACTTAATCTTCAGGGGTAGCAACGCAACTATGGTCGACCACGGGTAGGATTCTTATCTTGTCTGAGGTTGATTTTAGATGTCCATGGACGGCAGTGGCCACTTACCACCAAGTGTATTGCATGTTCATTTGCTACTTCTACACAATGAAAAAGTTAATAAAAACCTTGCCGTAACGATGAATGTACTGTGGCTATGTATGTATTATTACTATTGTTACTTCATAAAAACGAATGTTTAATACATTTGCATATGTGTACTGAGATATGACGTCATATCCCTTATACGCACCTTGCTGTTAACCGATCACTTTCTACTTGATAGCAACAAACGATCCCTACTTTATGTTTATTTGATAGTAGAACTTTTTAATACAAATAGCTTTCCCTTTTTGTATGGGAACTTTTATAGGTTGCTATCTTTTTTATGAAATTGAAATAGTCTAAGCGAGTTTGTACTCAGAGGTTTTGGGTTTTTGTCTACTTTGAAAAACCTGTATTCGAATCCCCAGAACGTCGCATTTTACATTTTTATTTTTGCCCAAAAATAATTATCAAAGTTTTTGATAAAAGGATTTAATTGTTGTTGTTGTTATTTTGTTTTTCGTATTCATCACGGAAAACCCTTTCATTTGATATCTATTGATACCCCGGGCGCGCTTAAAAGACAATTGGCCGGCCATCTTAGGACGTACGCCATATTGGATTTAGAATGACGACATTTAGCTTAATGATCATTTCATAATGCATTGCTATCTAAACAAAATGTGCATGAAAAATTTCAACTCAATAGTTTGGGGTTAACTGGTTTAAAATTCAATTGCAAGATGTAACCCTTACATTAACGAATTAACAAAGCAAGATAAAAGTTAAATAGATAAAAGATTGTAAAAATCGTACCTTACCAAGCTTTCTTTATCTCCATACAAGCCAAGCGTCAATCAGCTGTTAAAACAGGCAACGTGGACACCTTTGGTGCAACAAAAACATCATCTAAATATAATAGCGTATTCAATTGCAGGCATGTGTCGGGACGGAAGCTGACACGCGAGCACGTGTCTTTGTGTCTTAATTAAGTCAAAACTCATTAATGCCCTTATTATGCTTAGGTCATTGTTATGGACTTACAAGCGTAATTAATAATCAATCGGAGGTTGCAATTTGACCATCCGTGCCGAATAAAAAATGTCTTATTTCGTTCTTCTGTAATGGTCTAGTTTTTAGTTGTTTAGATGTTAGTAAAATCTTGTAATAAATTAATTTAAGGTGCCTTTTGTGGTTCGACGCTAGCAGCACCCCCTTTACACCTATTTCTGCTTAATAATAGCGCTGCTGTGTTCTGTTTCAAGAGTGTGGTAAGCAAGACGTTATCACCCAAGGCTTTCCAACTTAATCCTTAAGGGTAGCATCGCATCTGTGACCAACCTCAGGTAGGAATGTAATCTTATTTATGTCATTACATAGTCCATAGGCAGTTTTAACCACTTACCATCAGACGGATTGCATGCTCATTTGCTTCAAAACATTTTTTTTTGGTGTCCAGGTGGAAAAACGGCATCAAGACGAGTTACTGCTAGATACAGAACACAGAACAAAACTGATAAATATCATCGAGCGGTCTACGTCCAGCAGTTGAATACTAAAAGCTAGATGGAGAACGTTATGAAGAACTCTCTGGTAAGTTTTTATTTAGCCTATGTTCCTACTTTCGTATCTTCTGCCTACCATTCTTTCATACTTCCTACCATATTTTCTTCATCTAACATCACAAAATCTCTGATGTATTTTTGCATGTATTGAGAAGATTTAGCTGAAATTGCAATAATATAATTCTCATCGATTTTTTTTTCACCTTTCTATTACTGCAAAAATTACACTTTGAGATAGAACTCAAACCAGAAACTCCCAAACCAAACCTCTTAACAAATGCGACAAAATTATATTTGATTGCGAAAACCACTTAAAAATAAAAAATGGAAAAACAAAAGTTCATGTAAGTGCAACTGCATCGGTTGCATCGAGAGCGGGAACAGGGGGCCCGCATCATCAACCGGTAATTGGTTGAACCCTGACGCCATAAGACGGATAGACTCACAAAAGAATAGACATGGAAGTTACGTAGGACTTGGTGAAACTAAATGGCACATGCACGTGAGCACATGTTCTGTGGTCTAATGTGACGCGCCAATCGGGTATTTTCGGGTTTAGTCGGCTATTTTCGAATTGGAGTATACATACGTAAATATATAGTTTCCAGTTTAAGAAAACTGTTTTATGCGCTAAGCGTGTACCACGGTAGACTTTTGTATTTATTATAAGGTTTTTATTCCCTATCTTTCATTAACTCCTGTGCAAACTTTCATCCGTCTACAGTGAATAATTTAAACTACGTTGATTATCAATTAGCAAAAATATTGTACTATTTTTAAGTAAATAGGTCGGCGTAACACTGTAACCTGAATGTTTGTCCTCTTTACCGACTTCGAAAAAGGAGGAGTTGCATATATTTTTTGGCAATCAACCACAAGTTTTTTAGATGGCCGTTACCACATATCAAAAGGTAGGATATGAGCCCAATCGCTACATACATACATAAAACCGATGTGATTTGCATGAAAGCAATGGTACTTCTAAATGTACATAACTCTATGGCGGTCGTTATTCGGAATCGTCAATTCGGTGCATTTTCAAGAATATAATAATGTCGATTAATTAATGACGGCAAGTATGAAACAATGAGTCAGTGCCATGTGGGCTTTGGGGATCGCTGTACTGACATTTAGAGTAATAGTAAATAGTAATAGTAATTCTCTAAAAATTTAAACCGATACTTGCATATAGAGTGAATACAGTGCGGGCATCAATCTATTTCCGTCATATAATCTCTTCTAAGAGGGAGAAGGATTTAGGCTATAGTCTTTCTTGTCATGGTGGTCAAGTACAGAGGTCTCCTATCAGAGTGGGAAGGGTTTAAGCCATAGTCTATCATACTATAGTAGTCAAATGCGGGTTAGTACTCGAACTTTTAAAACTGAGCTCCTTAATAAATTGATACATATTTTTAATCACTTCGAAATCTTAGACAAGACGTGTCTGAAATTGGAACCTGAACTTTGTTTTATATTTAATGGAAGTAGCAAATCGATACATCCAATTAATATTACGCTAAGTCATTTTTTGGATATTTTTTTTGTGAAGAATAAAAATTATAAAAAGAAATAATAAAAATTTTGTGAAGAAGTTCGTACAAATTTTGTAAGAATTTTGTACAAATTTCTTCACAAATTTTATTTTACGCAAAATATACACCATCGCAAGCATT
Source organism: Spathilepia clonius (assembly GCA_018250295.1). NCBI lineage: Eukaryota > Metazoa > Arthropoda > Insecta > Lepidoptera > Hesperiidae > Spathilepia > Spathilepia clonius. Next base: position 2,060 of record DWRA01003561.1, on the reverse strand, counting down.
TTGGTGCAAAAAGACATTTTTTTCCCAAAAAACGACTTAACGTAAAATTAATTGGAGGTGTCGAAATGAGCATTGTCGCATTTGACCTGAGGGGCATTGCTACGCTTGCTACTCGTAAGGACTAAGTTGGAAAGCCTCAGCTAAGTGTGTCTCTCTTACCACAACCATCAAACCAGAACAGAGCAGTACCTAACACTGCTGTTATAAAATAGAAATATCAGTGGCGGTGGTGACACCGGAGTCGAACCACACAGGGTTCTACCACCATCAAAACATTCTACTAAGTAATTTAGATAAGTTAAGTGAGCAAAACCATTAATGATCGCAATACGCATCTATTAGGCTTTGCCTTTAAAGATGGTGTCTTGTAGAAATTTTTGAGAACATCAACAAAACAAAATCACTCTGGTTAATACTGTAGCTATAAAGAATCCTATCGTCACAATACGAAAAGGCAACCATAATATCAATAGTCAATATTTATTGCAAACAAAACAGAGTGCTTTAGACGCATCGCATAAAAATATCCATTGTACAAACGGACAATTTCGGTAATGTGTATCGTACGAACGGGTGTCGCGTAAATATCGACGGACAAACACATTTTTGCTATTAATTTACGCATTTTGAACTTTATACCCTTGTGATAAGGGTGCGCGGCGTGCAGCAACAAAGTGGTGTTCAGCACAGAAATATTCAACCCTTAGAAACCGCGATGTGCATTTCGATAATAGACCACAGATCATGTTGTTTGTAGAGAATACCTATATATTTCGTGTGGGAAATTATTCGAACTATTTATGGTTGGAGTTGCCTATGTGATTCCCAAACAGTCCTTTAATTACTAAGTATACCTACGTGATTTGCTTCTGCTTTTTTTTAAACCCTTTTATCGTTCGAGTCCGATACCACTACACCTCTTTCTGCCTAATAACAACATTGTTAAGCGCTAGTGTATTCTAGTATTCCAGGTGTACCAGACCGTAATTAATATTTTTTTTATCATTTGAAAATGAATTTGTTTTGCAAAATGTTCCAAACAGTTAAAGTTCATTAGTGTTTTAATGCGTTACTGACTTTTTATTTTAAAGATAATAATAAATTAATATAAGATATTAATGGTGATAAAATAATTATTATTTATGTTTTTTTAGATTAATATCTCGTATATTTTATACACGGTCTCTGAAGTTGCGTGCTCTGTGTAAATCGAGACCATCAAAGAGTTTAAGATGTTACTGGCGGATTATTGCACTTACTCTCAATGCGTAAAGCTTGTCTATACTAAATGTATACAATATCGTATATACATATCTGGCATACTTGACTACTAGGAATAACTGACTTAGGTATTTATATACACAAACCTGTTTGTTTGTAATCTTTATAAATACATAAATAAAATTGAGGTATCTATTTGTAATGTCATAATAACGACCCTTCAATAAGAGCATACTAATGCATATAGGGTACTCAAAACAAAAAAAATCTGTCTTTCTGTCAGTCTGTTCGTGCTGGCTATTCTTCTAAATAGCTGCAGCTATTTATTCAACATATAAATAATAATTAATTTACAATACGGAAACAAGTTTGAAAAAGAAGTTTGGGTTTCGAATTCCGAACTTCCAGCGTGATAAGTCAAACTTCATGCCACTTGTTTATTACTAATTTCGAAAAAAATAATTGATGATGAATACTATATATATATAAGTACCTACCTCGTCGTAACCTATTACTGTCCCACTGCTGGGCACGGGTCTCCTCCCAGAGCGAGAAGGATTAGGCCGTAGTTGAAGGTGGTAGAACTCTTTGAAATTCGGCTCCGGCGGCACCACAACCACATCTATTTATGCCTAATAATAGTGTTAAGCGCAGCTGTCTTCTGGTTTGAAGGGTGCAGTAAGGGAGACTTATCCGAGGCATTCCAACTTAGTCCTCAGGGGTAGCAGCGCATCTGTGGTCGACCCCAGGTTTCTAGTAGGATTCTAGTCTTATCTGAGGTAGATTGCAAATGTCGGACGGCAGTTGCCACTTACCATCATATATAAAAAAAAGTTGCT
>DWRA01003560.1:0-11915 GCA_018250295.1 Spathilepia clonius | reverse complement strand
TAAGGGAGATAAACTTAACGAGGCATTCCAACTTAGTCCTCAGGGGTAGCAACGCATCTGTGGTCGACTTCATTTGGTATTCTGGTTTTATCTGGGTTGGATCACAAATGTTAATGGGCGGCAGTTGCCACTTATCATCAGGTGGACTGCATGCTCGTTTGCTACTCCATCAAACTAAAAAAAAAAGAAGAAAAAACCCATCACCATTATATAAGTATGTATTTCAATTTTATAACATTAATTTTAAGTCGTTTCAAAACGGTGGAAAGTCAACAAGGCTTATAACAAATTTAATTCATCACGTATATTATTCGCATGTCTATTATCTCCAAAAAGATTACAGCATATAACATAACATTATTACAGCGGTAAATTATGTTTTAGCGTAAATAAAAGCATATTTTTGTCTATTTTTAATTAAGTGCGAAAACACGACCACTAGTGACGTCTCGTATCAAAATTGCATAGAAAAGTTCGAGTGAACGTTAATACGTTGTGAACTATGACGTCATTCGCTTTGATTAGCATTTCAGTCAACATGGCCGGTACATTGCAGTATTTTATACTTTAATTTCATTGAAAATATAATTAATCTTAAAGTTTTACATCAAAACTGGGTTACGTTTAAAACTCCTTACAACATATTTTTTTCGTTAGTCAATTTATTTTTTGATTCTTTAATACGGTCATGGTGTTCATTGCGCATTTGCCTCGCCGAAGATTGAAACATCAAGACAAACTGATGTACCGACTACATTTGTATGCATCTTATACATATTAACTATATTTTTGGATGAGTGTCAAACTGTACTGACAGGCGGAGCTGCGGACCAACCGCTAGTATTTTCTATTGAGCTGTCCTTTGGCAACCATTATTATCGTTATGAATAGATCGTAAATTTTCAAAACAATGTTCCCTTTGAACTTCGTGACTGACAAGGTTTTGAAGATTAATTGTTTCACTTCTTAGCCAACCTTTGTGTCAATAATAATTAACATTCCCTCCTTATGAAATACGGTGTACATTTCCAAAAATATTCTCAAATTGATAAAAATATTGCCGTAAGAGAAGATACGTTTTATTTCTTTTGTAATTAAAGAAGATGGATGATATAATATTTAATGTTATGACTTAAAATGTTTATTGTGTCTAATATGTACAGAGAGATCGGTGAAATGTTTGTATAATCAGAAATAAAGTAGATTTTCAATGAATTTTACAATCTAAATTTTTGAACAGTCCTCCGCACTTGGCCAGCGTGGTGGAATTTGTGTGGCCTAAGCCCCTCACACTGAGAGAAAATCCGTGCTCAGCATTGGAACAGTAATGTGTTGACAATAATATTACCCTTGCAACATAAAAATAGGTGTAAATTACACCGCAATTGAATCACGAAGACTTCTATTACTTTTGAAATAATTACGTAAATTATATATAGAATTATCCTCAAATGCCTCGAATGTGAACAATATATCTGGAAATAGGATAGGTTTTGGCCTTATCTAGACCGCACAAGCCAGTCAAAGGCTTACAAATGAGTTAAGGGTTGGGACTAATCTAGCGGTTGAAATAAACCGTATTCAGGCCCAGTTAATTGCGGTTTCGGAGGTCCGATAGCAGCGGCTTCGCAGAACACTGACCGTGTATAAATTGATACTAATATGACCTCTCTCTCTTTAATGTTTGGTTTTAACAACGAACAAAGTAGCCAAATGTATACAAAAATTGGTTAGTACGCGAGAAACAGATGGTTCTATAACACCAAAACATTTTTGGTGAGGATATATTTATTTAAACATTTATGAATGTGGTAGAAACTTTTGTGGTTCGACGCCGGAGGCACCACCGCCGGCATCTATTTCTGCCTAATAGCAATTGTGTTAAACACTGCTGTTTTTTGGTTTGAAGGTGATAAAGGAGACTTAGTCCTCAGGAGTAACAACGCATCTGTGATCGACCTCAGGTGTGGCTCTAATCTTATTAAATTGATCGCAGATGTCCATAAGTGGCAGTAGCCACTTACCATTATATGGGCAACATGCTCGTTTGCTGCTTCAATACAATAAAAAACGGTATTTTTATTTGTAATCAGGGCAGCTATAGTACATGCATTGTTAAAATTTAAAGTGTCTCTCTGATTAAAAATAAAAATTAAACTCAAAATGTCAATCTAAAATTATTTTGGTAAAAGGAAAGATTAGTATTAGTTTCTATTAAATATCTTCCAGAGAGCATCACTCAAAATCAGTTGCAGCGCCTTTATTCATACAGATGCGCGTTAGAACTTAGCTCCCCGTCTGTCTCAAGTATATCTCAGGTGCGTGTCTAGCCCCCAGGAATTAGCTGGTGAGTCGTCTATGGCGGTAATTACCCGGCTCTTCTTGCCCTCAAACCGGAACACAATTGTGCGTGCATTGAAGTTCGACGTCAGGAATGTGCATGATTACAGTGTACACTACTCAGTACTGCGTGTAAAATGTTCATATACGTATGTATGTAGGCGGAGTAAATTTTGAACGCGGACGTCAGAGACCAAATTCGAAAATGTTTAAATAGACACAAATGCTCAAAGATGTATCGTTCTAACACGCAATGGCTAACGTGCAACGCACGCTGAGAATCGAAATTAGAACGATCGATCCTCAGCTAAAGTTCATATACGTATGTACCTATATAGGCGGAGTAAATTTTAAACGCGGGCGTGTGACCAAATTCGAAAACATGTCAATAGATATAAATGCTCAAAGATGTATCGTTGTGACATGCAATGGGTTCCAGGTTCGATCCTCGGCTAGTCAGCAAAATGATAAATTTAGATTTTTGTTTTGGGTTTGGGTTTTTATGTGTTCGACTTACGACACAGGGAATTCTAGTATGAGGCTGTTAGCGTAGAAAGCGTCATATTATTTATAAGTTATGATAATCAACTCGATGTCTGATTTTTTAAAGAAATTTCGATAAACTTGGAACGGATAAACGGGGAAATACTTTTTTCTGTGCGTATTTTTTATAGGAGATTGGAAACCACTTTCATGTTGGTATGCTTTATACATTGTAATAGACCAACAGAGTTGACAGACTTCATCCATTTCGTGCAAACATTTCTACCAAATTTCAACTTTAAATAGTGTTCGTGTAACTCATAAAGCAAGAGTGTTTTGTGACTCGTATCACGTTTGTTTCTTGTGGATGCAATGCAATAATATACATTTTTTCCAACAAAAATTGTAACTCAAAATCGTTGTATATCTCTCTCGCTCGTTTTCTATGACTATTACTATCAGTTAACTCGCAACGATTACGTCGCGACAACGCAACGTGTACGCTACGTTCGCGTTCGCAATTGTAACTGTGACGTGCAAAGAATATAGGGTTCTATTCCTGAAGATGGTTGTCATTGTGATTGTCATTATACATGGAATGTAGGTTTATATTCTACAAAATGGCTTTCTAAAATTGGTTCTGTTTAATTAAATTAAAATTTAATTTTTATTAAATTTGAATTTTAAATTTCGAATTCAAATTATTAATTAATTCGAAAATAAAAATTTTATTGAAATTTAAATTTAACGATTTTTGTTGATTGAAGTTGAAATTTAACGAATTTTTTATTTTATTTATTTATTGCAAGTCTGGAATCACTACAACTCTATACATTTTTGTTCTTACAGAATTTTATTTTAACATAATAGCTCACGTAATAAAATCGGCAAATTAAACAAAACCGTACATAATACAGCGTAAACACCAACGCCAATCTATTGTTCCAAAACTAACCTATCAAAACTTCCGAACGTTTACAGCACGTTCGGGAAATAGTGCGCGGATGCATTAATGAAATCGCCAGGTGTCTACATCCAACAACACGTAGCATCATTAATGTAACAAACGGTGTCACTGGCGGAGCTGCACGCCAGCTAATTTTCATACTAAACGAGCGAGTGCATTATTAAAACACTCCGTACCGTGACGACAGCTTTCGACCTCCCTAACCATTTAAACTTGCTATCGCCGTCACCGTTATAAACCGTTATTATAAAGCGCTATCTAAATACTAGATTCTGAACGCGTTTAACACCGTCAATAGTAGTTTAAGGCGTTTATGTCTATAGATATTGAAGCTGTCAGACACGGGCCGTAACAGACAATATCAATATATTTCTAAACAATACATTAACAGGCACGGCACGTGTGTAAGTAAATACGCGTGTAAGTGCGTAGTAAAATAATTTGATATTAAGAAACGTTTTTGAAACAAGTATTTTAGAAACATCATTTGTTTTTTCGTATTATTTTCAAAGAAACCTTTCATTTGATACTCGCATCATGGAAATGCATAAAAAATAATGGGTCCGCCATGTTGGGGCGACCGCCATTTGGATTTAGAATGACGTCAAAGATAATCGCGCATTGTCAAACCAAACGAGCATACAAAATTTCAGTTCAAACTGTTTCTGTTAACTGATTTAAAAATAATTTGCGGATTTGACCCGCACGTGCTAATAAGGCAAGAATAATAAAATCTTGTAATGGCATATTATAGACACAAGCACGGCGATTATCTTACTATACAAAGGGCACCATATCTCTTTAAATATGGACATGTCGATCTGATTTTATTTTTTTATCTCTCTAGAACATCGGTATTTTTCTACCCGCCTTGAATTTATTAATTGTAAAAAGTCGTTCTATTCGTAACCAGATATAACTTTCGTCACCATAAATTATATCAAACATTTAACAATTACGACAAAATTTCACCCACAGTTAATTCCTACGCTTATTTTATTGGCCCATTTCGTTGATTTTAATCGGAGTTGAATTAAACACATCAAAACAGCATTAAGAGAGCGAGTCAAATTTATTTGAAAGTATCGTAATGTTTTGCGAGGGGCCATTATACTTGTACTTAAAAGCTTTCGCGGCGGCCGTCTTCGGGGAGTTCGTGCAACATTCGTACCTATATTTCTCTGCCGAGTCCAAGTTTGAAACAAGCGCCTTATTCGTGACATGTTTGTGCCATCCATCTAGCTGCGGCGTTCTCATACTATGCGGAGAGCAGGTGTCAAAACTAAGAGACGTTAGGCTAATGTATGCAGATTGCATCTTTCGGCACTCGCACGTCTGTATAGTGCGACTGCGGCGCGTCTCGCTCTGAGTACTAACATAACCCCATTAGCTTTACCTCGTTTGCTGGTTGGATACAATGCGGACTCTCAACGTTTTAATACTGCCACGTAACTTTAATTCCATATTACTTGCTCAACTCCAATGTTGTTTGCACAAAATGGATGAATATTTCTACTGAAATAGATGCACGTGTTTTGTGATAGGATGTAAGTGGTGGATGATATCTAGTACCTATATGTGTATTTGTATTATACAGATACAGGTACTAAATATCATATCAAAATACGTGTTTTGTGATAATGAGAATTTGATTTAATTTATTTCAGTTACATCAATAGTAATTAACATTAATTATTGGGTTTGTTAACATTTTCTTAGAAAATTTGTTGTGATTAATCAGTCCATTCTTTCCTACTAAACTACTAAAACGGCGTAAATGTCTATAAATATATACATAAATGGGATTTAATCATTCTAGTTCTAACTTGAGATAACGCTTCTGTGATCATTTTGAGGATAGTCATATCTGAGGAGATCAGAAACGATTAATTAACAGTAAGTTGACTTAATACTACTGCTTGTATTAATTAGTAATTGTTATCATTATACCAGTTTTATGATTCCATGATGATTCCATTATGATTCCATATGATTCATTTCGGGCTTAAATAATATGTCGTGAGCCAAATATTGTTTATTTCAATATAATTCCATTTCAACATGCTCCATACTTTTTCAACGCAAACAATAATTTTGCTTAAAGTATTTAAATTTATTCTGTCAACGGTAATTATCCTCGCAGAATTAATTTAACGTTTATCGAAATTATTTTATATCTTAATAGTATTGTTTCACGAGAATTTTTATGACTATTCTGATATTGATAGTAATAAAATAAATAAATTAGTTAATTATCAAATGTTTATATCCTACCACACCTACTTCTAGCTTGAAGCTGTTAAGCATTTAGCTAGATGGGTGTGCACGATTACTTTAGTCCTCGGGAGCGACAAGACATATGTGATCAGCTTCAGGTAGAAGCCCAGTTCTATATGTAGTTGGTTACAGATGCATGGGCGACAGTAAACTCTTACAATCAGGTGCACTGCAAGGTCGTTCGTTGCTTTAATTTAATAAAAAAATGAGGAATCTAATTAATTTGCAAGTATACATATAATATATATTCTCCAAGAGTATAGTCTCACGGATGGCTCCACTCGGATACGTACATAAATTATATAGTTTTGTGCAACTTTTAAAACGAAGCATCCAAGCTTGACTTTAAAACGGCAGTAAATTCCCTTGTAGTATAAGTTTTGCTTTTGTTTCTTACAATGCTCTCGAGAGATAAGATATAACATCGAATAGTTATTTCGTAACTGATATGCAAGAACATCTTTCACGCCGACTAAATTGTACAAGTACATTTGATAAATAATTACGAATACTGCAAAATGTGTATGAACACAATTGACGTAAATGCACGGGTCTAAAAAAATATCCAACTGTAATTTTGTGACTGATGCGCAAGAACATCAATCACACCTATTATACGGCTCTATCTATTGTACGAGTATGATTGACAAAAACGTACGAGTGTAAAAAAATTCAAACTGTAATTTTTACAATCATTATTGACTCTTGAATGTACGATTGTAACAAAATATCGCACTGTAATTTCGTAACTGATACCCAAAAACATCTTTCACGTCGACTAAATTGTACGAACACGATTTACGGAAATGTACGAGTATAACAATATATCGATCTGTAATTTTGTAACCGATGCGCAAAAACATCTTTCACGCCGACTTCAGTAATTTTTTGTATGATAGACGAAAAACTACGAATGTAACAAAATATCGATCTGTAGTTTCGTAACTGATGCGCAAGAACATCTTTGTTGCCGAGTAAATTGTACTAGTATGATTGACGAAAAAGTTCGACTGTAAGAAATATCGAACTGTAATTTCTACGAGCACGATTGACGGAAATGTACGAGTCCAACAAAATATCCAACTGTAATTTCGTAACTGATGCGCAAGAACATCTATCACACCTATTTTACGACTTTATCTATTGTACGAGTATGATCGACAAAAAGTACGAGTGCAGCAAAAGTCGAAACGTAATTTCTACGAGCTCGATTGACTTAAATGTACCTTTGTAACAAAATATCTGACTGTTGTCGAACAGTAATTTATACGAACACGATGGACTTAAAAATATTTTTGCCAACAAAATATCTGACTGTAGCTTCGTAACTGATGCGCAAAAACATCTTTCACGCCGACTAAATAGTACGAGTATGATCGACAAAAAGTACGCTTGTAACGAAATGTCGTAATTTCGTATCTTAGGCGCAGGAACATCTTTCACGCCGACGAAATTGTGTCTCGATTCGAGTTCCCTTTTTTAAATATTCAACAAGTGCCAAGGCACTTTTGAGACACTTTCTAGAGTTGAGATGGAGCGATGCATATTTAAAACAAAAGAGTGAGAGGGGGAAGAGGGTCCGTAGCATACTTCAATAGGATAAATGGCGGGAGATGTTCTTACGTCGAGTATTGCAACTCAGTGCTGGAAATTTGCAATATTCCTCTGCAGCTGAGCGTCGCAACAATCACTTTCGCCATCACAAATTGCATTCAAATTATACTTTTAACAATATTTCATGTAAAAATACGAGGATTTCTGAGCCTAAAAATATAAATCCCACAAAATCATTGAACTTGTTGCGAGCAATTTTACCTGAATCCAATGTTATTATTGTTATGGCTATCAAAATTAAATATTATAAACCACAGATTTTGTAGGTGCGTACAGAGTTCATATCTAATACAAGATGCTTTTAGGACTTTTATTCATTTAATAATCAGAATGAAGCTCATTCGTAGAATTTCGATCGTAACTCCAAATTATGAAATTCCATTTGAAATATGTGATCGTGTTTTATTAAAATTAAAACGAACAGCCGAAATGCTTGTTTAATATCAGAATTTTGTGTTGTTTCTAGTGAACATTCAAATCTTAATAACATTCGTACACTGCTAAATGTAAACATATGTTACGATATTAAAACGAGAAGATGCTTTAGGCCCCATTGTTCAGGCTAAATCGTATTTTCAGTGCATTATTCTGCCTGACACGGCGTTATATGTCTGTAGATGTGAATGCAGCTTTATTCGTTTGTTAAAACTAATTACTCGACATACAATACAAGTTAATCAATTTGAAAGTGAACCGAGGTACAAATACGTAAGGTGACGTGTGATAAATAATTCCACAGTGTCTCGATAAACATATTCGTCAAGCGATTGTGATAATCGCGTCGCCTCCATGGCGTTGCTTTGCATTCGCAATTTATCTACGGATAAATCCGACCACGCGTAAGACACCTGTCAAACGGCAAGACGGGCGTCGCGTCGCCTCCTCCCGACCATAAGCTCCTGGTAAATTAGAATATTCCCAACATAAATAAAACGGTAATTAACGTTTAAACAAAACCCCGTTGAAGGGATACATTCAGACAATTTGTCTTCCCCCGACTTAGACCTGTCGTTTTAATTGAATAATTAAGACTCCGAACGCCGTCGGTAAGTTTGGAAACTAAATAATCTATACTAATGGCCGCGTTAAAGTTGGCGAACAATTCGAGTGATGGAGGGTTTGTTTTTATTGTTGTATTAAACTGAGATATCACAGTTTATAACAACCGTAACACGATCGCGCAGACGCGGGCGATGCGTGTCGAAATACTGTGTAGAAAAACATCATTTTGTCTGACAGTGCCCGTGTCTGACGAGTTCAATATCTGTAGATATACGGTTTATAACAACCGTAACACGATCGCGCAGACGCGGGCGATGCGTGTCGAAATATTGTGTAGAAAAACATCATTTTGTCTCACAGTGCCCGTGTCTGACGCGTTCAATATCTGTAGATATGCTTCCAATATTAACACTTAATCTATCCAGCTTTTCAAGTCAGAACACAGCAACACTTTACACTATGGTTAAAAAGCAGAAATTTGTATTGTGTGGCAAGATATCTACTCATAGCTAATGTGTGTGATATCAAAAGCAACTTTGTATGTAAAACCTATCATCTACATCATCATATCTATAATCATTAGTCTAGTTTTACCAGCATCGAGAATGTAGTGAATTTTGCACACGAATAAATAACAAAATGAGTATTTAATTTACAAACAAACACTGTTATACCTATATTAATGCGCTAGTAACGGCAGGCGGTACAATGATAATGCATATTTAAAAATATGTAAACACATTAATCCAACATGCTTTGTTTGCATGCAGGGTTGCCGATGCAACCAATGTTGTGCAGATAGGGTTGGCAATTGTAAATTTTCTTCTTTTTGAGTTACTACTTCAAGTATGTTTCATGTTACTTTGAAAAATCGGACTATTTTCTTATTCAATAGGATCTATAAAAAAACGTTTATTTGTCGTTTCACTTCACACCGATTTTATCCCTACACTATTTTATATTCAAATAAATTCTGGGATCAGTGAAATGATGGGTTAAAACATTTATTTTTTATAAATTTCTGAAAATTTTTCACTTTTTGTCTTTGACATGTACCTTCATTTTTATTCGCAAATAATGTCTGTCGCTCTATTAACAAAAATAAAAATAAGTAATAAAAAATCAGCCAATTGTGAGTAGAATAACCATGAAGTATTTATAACATATACTATAAGATACATAAATTCTATACGTTTCAAGTCCCGTGTAATGTTTTCAAATCTATTACGGTTCAACAGATAAAGCCTCATTTTTACCCTTTGAGCACAAACCCTAAAACATCTTATTTATAAAATTATGGAAAAAAAAACAAAAATCATTCGTGAATTACTTTAAATTGAAAAATATAGTGGCAGCCCTATTCGTGTCTCATTAGCACAAAGGTTGCGTGTGCCGTTGCCGGACCGCACGGCGAGGCTACTCTGCAATTTGTGCCGAGGCGAAACTGCCCGCAGATGGCCTACAGTAGTAAACATTGCAGTAAACTTCTCATACTACGCCGTTTAAGTAACTACACTTATACGGTTTTCTCGCGTGTATTGTCCTTTTGAGCTGTATGAATTCAGATAGTTTTGAAGACTGTTTGGGCGGATTAAAATAATAAATTTGTGAAATTTGAGTTGTTAACGCAGATCTAAAAGATTGTTTGTTATAAAGATGCAACCAAAATGGATGCTTAACGCAAGGTTTCGTAGCTATATTAACTAGTTCTAATAAGTTCCAAATTCGATTTATTGTCTGAAAAATTTAACGCACGCTATTGTTTTAGTGTACGTTTTATTGAAACTTGGCAGAGGCACTGCTGTGACTCCAGATACATTTTTCTTCTTATATCGATAATATTGTTATTTATTTTTATTATATTTCTTACGAAATTGTTTTATTAATTTTAGTAAATTAAAAGCAATTTAATGAACCTAAAGATTTAATTTTAAAGTATTTGCATATGACTTTTTTGTACTAACGAAATTTTTCTCTTTTCAGGTAACGTAACTATTTTTGGCGTGTGCGACACTACATCACGGTATGTTATTGGAACATTCAACTCAACAGGAGCATCGACGAAACTCGTCATTTCGGCCACTGAAATAGAATCACGATTACTTTCTAACACTTCAAAGGGGATCATTAAATGTCGGACGTAGATATATGCAATGTACGGACGGATAGGGACGTGTGGCGTCCGCGAAAGCCACCTGGCAACTGTCAACATTAACTGCCAATTTGAATTCGTATCCGTCTAATTGGTCGACAGCTCGTTCCAAATATAAATATTAAAGGTCGAAAACGGAAATCGTGTTACGTGGCAGATTTATATGGAGCGACACGGAGCGATGCGGGTTTCCAAAATCAGGGCAATTTAGCTAGCTTATTTTAAGACCAATATTTGTTTTGGAATTTTAAAATAGGATAGTATACAATATACGGTGAATATGTAAAGGTTCCACTCAATTAAAATTCTCTTTGTTGTAGGAACATACCAAAAGTACGAGAAATTTAGTACACTCAGGTTTAGAGAACGTATTGAAACAAGAAACGAGAAATAAAGTGTAAATAAAACAAACTTATAAATCAGTTAAATTCAATTAAAAAAACAGGATGTATATTGTACGCATGCAGCCTAGCATCGCATACGGGCACAAATCCGCGTGATAGGAAAAAGACGCTAAGAAATCATTATGTTTACATAATACTACGAATATATTACATCTGAACAAAACACCGATTTTGTTTGACGACCAATATCGAGCGACCGAGTCAAAACGAATCCACTTTTAGAACGAACCCTGCCCAGACATTACTTGAATCCCTCAAATTATGTACCATATGCTTGTGTTATATTTCACGTAGACACGGGTCCGAATAGGTAACCTTTTCGATTCGGTACGAAAACCGCTCGTAAAACGCGGGGCGTATTCGCCACGTCATGAATACGTTAGTTTCCTGCCGGTCCACTTTAATAGTTAAACAGTTGAGACAACGAGGAAGTAAAGGTGTATCTAAATTGATTACGCTGTGGCTACCTGTTGGAATAGTTTTTATCATTGAATTTTTTTTATATTGATGATGATGACGCTGTTAGGTGCCCATTGCCGCCCTTGGACGTCTGTAATCGACCCCAGATAAGATTAGAATCCTACCTGAGGTCGACCATAGACGCTACCCCTTAGGGACTAAGTTGGAGCGACTCGGATAAGAAGTATCCTACTACTATGAGTACTACACCCTCCAA
>DWRA01003559.1:0-11917 GCA_018250295.1 Spathilepia clonius | reverse complement strand
AGCCTTACCATAACCTCTTAAGCGGCTCTTTGATAGCACCGTCTCCTGTCTTGGGCAAATTGAGTAATTACCGGCTGAGATTACTCAGTAATTTGAGGGGCGGAAGATATCGATCACCTTGTTAGTATCACCCATCGGTCCGTGTCGTCTGGTTAAGACCTAGAATATATGATATCTTTACTCCCGCTTTTATTTTGTTAAGTATACCCTGAACAGCAGCACGATTTACAAGATTATTGTAAATATATTATAAATTAATCATAAACCTAACACTAACTTTACGAAGTTTCACAATTTATTATTCTTCACGATATTTTGCAATAAATAATAAATAAATAATAAATAATATTTTAGATATAATAATGACATGCTAGAAGGAGTATATATGAGAAAATAAAACATATACGAACAGTAATAATCTGCTATTTATTACTGTTTGTATAGACATATTTATTTGATCCTACAGACGTTGTAAGCAAATTGACAAGCTTGCTAGTTCTATGGTTGTTAATATCTACCAATTAACAATTGGCGAGAGTGATGGACGATTATCTAAACTTACGTATATTGCAGACTCGTGCCTAATGGATCAGTAATGATTCACTTATATCTACAGACGTCAAAGTATTGTATAGATAAATAAAAGTTTAAATGACACATTTAATATCAATGATCATATTTTATCTACACAGTTAACAGTTCTATAAATCACACTTCCCAGCGGACCTGTTTCCTGAATCCTTGTCATTACCGACATAGAATGTGGATTCAATTTATTTCTGAAATTCAATGTTGGAGTGCTTCGTTATTTTGAAAGCCCAGAACATACGTGACTATTCGACGCGTGGATCGATCTTCAGGATCAAATTATTATCGCCTGGTGTTCCAGTGTAAGCTTCCGAACTAGGAACGTCGATTTCAGGATGCAGTATATCTAATCTCGTTCGAAGTTGACACTAAGCTCACAATAAGCTTACAAAATGTCGACAGCGACTTGCACCGTCTTTAGTAGGTTTTAACATGACGCACTCTAATGAATGATTTAGGGTTGTATTATAAATACGTTTTAAAGTTCTCGGACCATGTAGTTTTGTTAAATCTCTCAATATTAAAGTGTCAAAATCCATGAGTACTTTCTTTTCATTTATTTTACACTTCACCATTACCATTTTAAAATAAACAACACGTTTTGTGTACAATTGAATATTACTGTATTGTTATTTAAGACATATGCAGTAGAACACTTCATCTAGCTTTCCAAATGACGTAGTCTCTTATAAACGAGCGAGTGAAAAATGATTAGTTGAGAGATTTATACCGACTATCGTTAAGCGGATTTATGTCATCTTTAAGTACACCTTTGGGATATTTTCATTTTATTAGGTCGTTCATATTAAATTGATTCGTTTAAATTATGAACACGTGACGATATGAAATTTGTTTAGGAACTGGGAAACGCTTTTATAGCGGTAATTTAAAAATATTTTAAAGTGACATGTATCTTTTACGTACTTTTTTGTTATTTGCGTTTCCTTATTGTTAACGCGAAACATTCTTTATTATTGTTCTTCAGTGACCTTCTTTCTTTTTTCAAAGTCAAGAGGTCAGGTAGTGACGTCAACAATTAGTTCTATGTCCCATTGTTGGACACGGAGTAGAGCTATGTCGTGACCAACTGTGATTGTTAACAATCCACAATCATCTTAAACCATATAAAATATAATATTACGGAGAACTCTCATGTATATTTATGTCTGTGAATAATTACTATTTGTACAATTTAAAAGTCAGCGAACTAAAATACCATAGTTACTCTTCAGAACTGCTGTTAATTTTCGTTGTACTTTCGTATCTTTAGTAACATCCTCTTTAGCAAGGAACAATCCTAGCAAACTAATCCAACTTACTTATCACCATCTCACCTCTTCATTCCTGGTGATTCGTCTAGACGTCTTAACGTTATATTCTTTGATGAACCTTTAATTTGCGAGAGCTTTGAACTCTGTTTTGTCTGTCATACTGCACTGCACTTCATTGCTTTCTTAAATAAATTAGTAAGTCGTTAATTTGAATAAGCAGCTTTGTATTCGTATATTAACGAGAACTCGAGACGTCTGTGCATAATGTTAATTACTTTCAGTCGAAGTAAACAGCTCTATTATTTGCTTATGTCTTGTTTTATATTATTTTAAAGGGTTTCTTAGTTTGTACACTATTTTAATTGGTCTATAATAGGATATTTACACACAGTTGGGTAATAATGTAACATAACTACGTATTTTTCTCGTGAGATCATAAACAATTTTGTCGTCATTGACAATAGGCATAAATGTTCGAAATTTTTCGAAAATTCTCTAGGCTTATGGAGAAATTTATGAGTACAGAATACTTTACCGGGAATAGTTCAACGCGCCTTTAAGCGCCGAAGTTTTTAGTGTATTCGTAGCGGAAAATAAAGTAGATAAAATTTTGTAGAATAATGTTGATTGTTGCCATAACATTAAGTATTTCTTAAATGTATTTTTAAAGTCAACGAACTTGTTCTGCGTTGTTTAGCTTTGATTATATTTTGCATAATAATTGTTTTAGATATTCATTCATTAGAATATTCCAAGTTAGAATATCATTATCACATGTGTAAATATCATGACCTCTACTAATATAAATATGCTCTATATTGTCCCAGACAAAAATGAACTTAGAAATTGTTTAAAATTTCTAAGTTCATGTTTACTTGTCAGATACTAAAATATATGTACCTGTTTTAAAAATGTTTCTTTGTCTTTCGATCTGAACTATCTGAATTATCGCAAACTAATCACGGAAAAGTAGGGAACTCTAAAATTTCCAGGGTTCTCTCGCAGGAATCGAAAAGCCTTACATGTATAACTAGTTTTATAAAGTGCAGCTGTGATACCCAGACGTGCCACCTCAGTGCCGTCAATGCTCGTCTAACAATGACACTTCATGCACACACGCGCGCAGCACTCAGACCCATAGAGCGCTTCTTCACTGACGACACGACACCGACACTGACTGAAATTCTGTCAATGCTGTCAGAAGCCATGACATACCTGTACGTTGTGTTTGTTTTTGTAGGATCAAGTTGGAAAGCCTCGGTTAAGTATGTCTGTCTCCCTTATCACAACTAGAAAATAACAGCGCTTAACATTGCTGTTAATAGACATAAATAGGTGTGGCGGTGGTGCCGCCGGAGTCAAACCACAAGGATTATACCACCTTTAAAGTATAAAACAAATCTGTATGAATGAAAAGCTGTTTCATATGTCACAGGGACGTTTTAATTATTTTGTATCCGAGCGATATCGAATTAAAATTAATTAGTCGAAAACCGATTTTAGGGCCAAAAATAAACTAAATTGCGTACTACAACTACTGTTATCTGTTAAAATGAATATAATATATAAACTTTGCTCTCTTTTGATACGCGAAGTACATACATAAGTACCTACTCTTGCGGCCTATTTAAGTATTATGTGGTGTCGGTGCCGTGTCGTGTCGTCCCAATAACGAAGCGCCCTTACACTGTACATTACTGTGCGCTATAGGATGAAAACAATTGTTTTATTACGAAGCTGTTAACTTTAAAACGCTTAAAATTAATATTAAACTTTTTGTATTATTACAGCAATGGTAGGCGCTGTTGTGTTCTGGTAGGAATGTTGTGTTATGACAAGCATTGTGTTTAGGTTGAGGGGTATGGTTTTGTAGAATTATACAAGGTGCTCCGACTTAGTCACCACAATAGCAACATATATTTTCACTGAAATTCGTTAGGTCCTAATTTTAAAATAATTTTGTTAATCCTATAACATTAATATTTCATAAAATGTAATTATCTTAGTGCATTAGACCAGTGATCGACTTTAGGACACCTTACTATTTGAGGGTCACAGGCATTCATAGTTAGTGATTAAATAGCTTCAGAGGGGCTACAATTTAAACGCTCGATAACTTATATTTGTAGCGTTAATACAATATGGTATCTTATAATTCATTGTTTAATTAATGAGTCTTTGGTTATAAGACAATGAGAAAGAATACATGACAGAAATAAGTGTGGCGGTGGTGCCGCCGGAGTCGAAGTACAAAGGGTTCTACCATCTTTAAAACCGTTGTATAATTAATGAGTCTTTGATTACAAGACTATGGGAAAGAATTCATAACAGGAATAAGACAACAGTAATATGTACTTAGATAGTTTTCAGTGTAATGTAGTACAGTTTCAAGTGTAATTTAGTGAAGCGCGTCGAAGAGTCGTAACGTTGATATTGATACGACGGCGGTTTACCGCAGCAGTGGAGTTATGCTCTATACCTCGGGGACAAGTGTACGGGGATTGCGTAATATTTATCCATATATAATATCTATCTAGGTATCTACCGCCTTTTAAACAATAATGTCAAGTAAATAAAATGAACCTGCTAGATGGATTACGATTGCTTACTTGAGCAACATCGAGGGAGGAAGAAGGAAACATACTTAACTATTCGCCAACATGGGCACTGTCGTCTTTCCCATGATATTCTAGGCTGTTGGTCCAGGTTACGTCTTGAATACCTTTTATATTAGGGAAACGACAAATGAGCATGCAGTCAATCTGAGGGTAAATAGCAACTGTCGCCAGACCCCAGATAATATAAGAATGCTACATGAGATCGGTTACAGATGCATTGCTACTTCTGAAGACTAAGTTGGAACGCGTCGGATAAGTATGTTTCCTTTACTACGCACTTTAAACCAGAACACAGCAGCGCTTTACTTTTTTTTTACTGGGCAGAAAAAAATGTGGCTGTGGTGCCTTTCCTTTTTCTTCACAGAAAACGCTTTCATTTGACAACCATGTAATGGACGTAAAAAATAAATGATCCGCCATCTTAGATTTAGAATAACGTCACAAACTAATAATTCATTGTCGTCCAAATCAAACGTGTACGCACAATTTGAACTCAACCGATTGGGGTTAACTGGTTTCAAATTCAGTTGCAAGCTTTCACACAACTGCGTAAGAATAATAATTAACAAGTCAAGTTAAATATAAGCTTGTGAAATATGTCTATAATTTTGAATTTTTAATTTATACCACTCTCGCTAATTTCGCGTTTCATTAAACCATAAATTCCGTCGAAACAGAATAGAATTTGCGTCTGTAGACTAAGCACGCACATTCTAAAGAGTGTTTGTGTGCGTGAAGTGCCTGCATTGTTAGACGCATCGACAACGCACGTTTACCTGGAATACAGCCTGCAGGTCTGAAAACTATGAAATAGATGAATAAGTTGCTGAGTTTGCGTATAAACTGAAGCGTGTGTGTGCGCGTTGGTAACCTTAGGCAGAGTACTCATTAACAAGCCGTAACTGTAACCGAGCACATACAAAAACGAGGTTCTAATACACGTTCGCGAGCAACACAGACTAACATTTTTGTTAACAGTTACATTTGAAGACGGTAGATCCCTTTGTGGTTCGATTTACCATACCCTTCGAATTAGAAGATAATAGTTCTTAATACCTTCTATTAGGCAGAATTATGTGTGGCCGTGGTGCTTCCGGAGTCGAACGACATATGATTCAGCACTTTTAATCTTGTTATTAACTGAAATGTATTTTTATTGAATCGACTTTCAAGTATTAGGTTACGATTCTTCTCCGATTTATTCGCAAATTACATATGAATTTAAATGTATATTAAAATTAATCCTAATGAAGTGGATATTACGTCCAGCCAATTTATTTAGTCTTTACCTTCTATTTATGGAACAAGATTTTCGAAAAATTTTCCGCATTTTAGGGGAAAATACTATCAAACTCATTCTACGAATATCCCGGTCTGTGTGTATGTGTTGTATCCTGCTCTTATGGTTATAACCCACATAGTCTTTAGACGGTGTTTTTACAGACCCCTTTCCAAGTTGAATTCAAAAGAACGGCTTCTTTTTCTTTATAATGTACTCAACTGAAGGGTTTGCTTAATTTACTTTTATTTATTAACATGCATATGTACTCGCAATAAAAATATATAAATACAGTATGTCTAGACTTCGTTATATTATATTTTTAATAGCAACTGGTTCCTAAAGTATTGTTAAGTTAGGTCCTATCGAAATGAAAATTTTAAAACGTAAGGCTCATGATCAAGTGCAGATTTGTAGACCGTTGAGAAGGTAAGACCGTACGATCTTACGATGTTTAATAATATGCGAATGACTTCAAAAAGAACCTTGGTTTTCAAAATGTACCTATGTCACTGAGCTATAGCTGCTTTTTTGGACATGAAAGAATTGATTGAAATTGATTTTTTTAACTGCCTCAAGACGATATCATGCAAATAAGATGAATACTAACAGTGTAGTGATTTTCTGTAACTCGTCCACAGATGGCACCACAAGTAAATAATAAATCACACTACTGATTTTCTGAACATATAGCATATAAGAGGCCAAACTGAACGATTAAAACAACTTTTTGCCTGATTGCGCTAGAAGGGTAATGTTTTTCATGCGTATGTATGCGTGGCTATCCCTTTGGAGCGCTCTATGCACATATAGTTGACGGACTTTAACTTATATATACATACATACCGCGTTATACTTCTTGGTAACACGAGTAACACATAAAAACTTCGAAAATTAAAAACTGCGTCTTTATTTTTTTTCTTCAACGTAGCATATGCGACTTAATTATAGAACCAGGTGTATAATAAAAAAAATATCTTTTATGTACTTGTCAATTTATGTAAAACAGCTGTTTTACCAGTAAGCTCAGTTTTTTCTTGATACAAACGATATATTAACAACATTAGTTTTTGTAGTAATTTCAAAAATGGCTTCTTTCCAATAACAAAAAGTAAAGAAAGCATATGGCAACAGGCCCGCCATTTCTTCGCCAGTTGTGGTATGCCGTTACATAAATGTCGTTCCCGTTCTACGTTCACATCTGCCAGTTCGTCTTAGAATGCGGCCCTGCATACTTTCCTTAGGGGAGACTTGAGCACGTGCTATCTTTATAACCGTATAACAGCACAAACTGCTACTTTCCACATAAAACTAAACTCAAATGCTAAATTTGTTACGTTCGACCGGATTTTTCTGTTAAGAAACGAAGTCACCCAAACTATTAATACCATATCATCAGGTATCATTGGTTTTTTACTGAGCCGATATCCACATGATGATTGTAATAAACACTTTTTGTAATTTTTATTGGACAGATGTTACATTCATCGACTGCTAGAACCGCGGGGCCAACTGAAAACCAGCAGTAATGGACGCACCGACAAAAGATTAGTGGGCCATTTTGATGAGGATTATAAAGCCACATCAATCTCATTTATATATTGTTTTAAGTTCAATAAATCAGCCGGGGATTTCAGCCCATGTCTCCATCGTGATGGATCAAAGTTCTCACGTCTGGGCTACTGATGATTTTATTATTTATTTCAATGCAGAATACATTCTACTTTATTCCACAGTACACAGAACTTGCTATGCGAACGCCGTGAATTAGCGTTGCAATGCTCACTAAGGTTTACATAAAGAAATATCACGCAGAACGCACATAAGATGTCTCAAGCACGCTCGCGTTCATATTAGCGGTCGTAGAGCCTTATTAGATCCTTTACAAATGAAAAGAAACGATCCTCGTTAAATCATAGCCCTTTCCCGTCGGTTTCTTTCATAAAAGACATGCACAATAGTCTCAATTTACAAGTCAAAGTGATATTTTATTTCTTTGCTACGATCACAGAGTTGGAAATGTTTAACCGGAGTTAATTTGCATCTTTTATGGCTGATGTCATGGTCACTGTTAGTTGCTAATACACAAACAAAGTTCCCGAAGGCATTCCCTGCTTTAGAACTTAATTGTTACTTTTATGCCTTTGCATTAAATTTCCTTCAAAACACAAAATTTGTTATTGCCTATATTAACTGGCACAGATAAACAGAAAAAAAATGCAAACAATTTTTTCTCATTTCATACCTGTCAAATATGCTTATATTTTACAAACACTTTAGACACGTTACAATATTAGTATGGATTGTTTGAACAAAACAAGAAATCAAATCGTAACATAACGCTAGCTATAATTACGAACTCAAGTCTATAAAACATAATATCATAAAATAATATATTCGTATCGGCATATGATCTAGAATGATGATCATATTCTTTGAGACAGAATAATGCACGTCGTATGTTACATAGATTGAAAATCCAAAGATATCTTTCGTTGAAACATGTTTTAACATCGTTACGTTCTCCAAAAGGACGAAAATTAAACTGGCGTACATTCTAAACGAGCCACATTATCACATTTCACTCATATAAGGGTTAATTTGATGAAGAACCTTCTGAGCTCTAACGACTATAATAACTGTGAAGGAAGACACTGACTACATGATTTAGCTTAAATTTCTGAGTGCTGTAATTTAATTAATTTCAGCAGATTTTCAAATTTCGTTGTATAACAAAATGCTTTACATTTGTAGGCTTCTTGGATACATTCTATCGAGGTAGTTATGGATACGCTAAAATAGTAAGCAGATAACCAGAACATACTGTATTATATAAGTCTTGTTGAGAACTTAAATCTCAAAGAAATCTTGAAAGTCGTAGTAAACGCCTAAGAAACGTCACTTCATTTTTAATGTAGTAGAACTTTTTGTAGTTCGACTCCGAAGGTACCACCGCTACACTATTTTCTGCCTTATAATAGCAGTGCTTAACGGCTGTGTTCTAGTTTAAAGGGTGTGGTTAGCGAGACATACTTATACGTGGTGTTACAATTTAGTTTGATATGTCTATAGAAATTAGGTGTCGAGCCATCCATGACTTGTATGCATTTATGTCATAATACAATATTTAAATTAGGTTAAAACAGAAAATAAGATCAAATAAAGAACATAAAGCACAATTGTTTCGCACAAGGTGCCATTATGTAAAAAGTATGAACCGTACATGCTATAGGCTGCCCTACGTGCGATAGGCGTCAGGTTTAGAGCCTCTTACGACACCTAGCATCCCCATAGAGAGGGATTGCACTTTGCCTGGCTTCATCACAAAAGGACGCCATTACCGCCGATACGGATGTATTATAGTAAAAAGTTCATCCTCGCGAATCTTTTTCTGAAACTTTATAACCTCGGGCAATTCTCTTCGACAGACTTCAAAGAGTTGCATTAAGTGGCAAGTGCGCGCTATTCGTCTTAAGCTTGAGAAGAGTAACCTAATTTCTTGTCGTTACGTAATATGGATCTATCTATGGACTAAAGATATTAAGTAGGTATTTCCATACTCCATACATACTGTTGAAGAGCTTAGTGAGCTAATATATGAACCACAGCCGTCTCTAGCAGTCGCTGACGCCTGGCAGCGATGGTCGATGGTCGGCAGTCACCGAGGATCCGACCGTTGCCTATATTCCCCAGCAGGCTATTCCTTGTGTATTAAGGTCATTAACGCTCGTGTAACACTTCCCTTATGATAACAATCTTAAACCACCAATGTAACATACAAGCCATCATTAAGAAACAAATAGTGAATTTTGGAATTTTCATTTCAAGTTTAATGATTAAAGTATACGAATTACTTTAATCATTAGACTTGAAATGAAAATTCCAAGTATTGATTAAATTGTTAGGTTAAATTGGCAGAATTGATTAATCAGTCGCTCAAAGCGTTAATTAGATACAATAACTTAATCCATTTGCAGGTAATCTTTCAATAGACCAGCAATACGAAATGCTTGGAGCAGTAAACGAGTTATGTTGATTTAAATTGCTAAATTATAAGCTTAACCAGCTAAACGGTTCACTTGTCACTTACTGTCTCGGCACCCAACAAGTTTCCATTTAATTTAATAAACCGACTGCATAAATGGATGCTTTGGGACTACGTTAACGAAATGATTGCACAATTCTAGTTTAACGCGCTCAGCTGAATGTAAGAGATTTTTGATCCGAAAATGTTTGCGGACTATAAAATCTAACCTTCACCAGGTATTAACGCCAATATTAATTGATATTTAGAATAATCGAGAGACTGAAAACTTTAAATAGATACGAATCAAAATCACTAATTCTGAAAGGAATTGAAATGGAGATGTTAGTTGTCATACTATAATTACGTTTGTAAGGTTAATTAATAATTATTAAATTTACTTGTCACATTTATTTAAACGAACGTACGTCACTCTGACCCAAGAAACACCCAAAACGCAGTGATCGTTACAACACATGCTGGAGCGGCAGAGTTAAAGGGATCCGCCGCACACGTCGACCGGCAATAAATCTACTTTATGTTTGCTTACCAAGTGTCGCCTGGTAACACAGTTAGCGAATTCGGACGCACTTCGGCACGTTTGTGGCAGACAGGCGTGGCCATGTTTTTATTGCATCACTTTCAATGTAAGAGGCTTAAGTCACAGCATGATGTGTCATTTGCCGTCGTTAAATGTTATCAATTTTCTTTTCTTATTGCTTATTGCCAATAGAGCTACCATGAAAATATTATCATAGCGAGGTCGTTGATAATAATGTTAATGTGAATAAGGAAGGCATTTAATTTAATGAGACTCATCACAGTAATTGGTGTAAAGGCCTTAGAGAATATGTTTCCGCGGTTTTAATATCAGTGGTCACGATTTGTGCAACAGTTGCCTAAGTTCTAAAGTGTTATTTGTTTATCAATATTGGCACATTGAGAAATAAAAATATTGGTGTAAAGCAAAAAAATAACGAATTTATTCAACCCGAAGCCATTGAATGACTCCGAATTTCATTCGAAGTGCCTATATGACTGTACACATAAAGGGAATATGAATCCGCCCTTCTGTTCACAAAATGATAATCGAGAACGTGCTTTCTTCTACGACACTACGAAACTGGGACTTAACTAATTTATTGCAGCTTCGGTTCCATTCCATCTGTGTCAGTTGCTCTAACTAACGACTTAATGGCCGTGACTCAATATCGTTGAATGATTTACGTCTTTTGTCTTTTAATGTATTGTCATCTATTTTCGTCCACATCATTAATGGTATTCGTATAGGAAACTTCAACTTGGCAGCCATCTACATGATTTGATTTACGACTGATTGAGTAAATCCTTATCCAATAGTCTGAATCAGATCGTTGAACGTTTCCGGAGATAAAATTGCTATCAAGTATATGAAGAAAAACCGCGCCGTTAGCGTCTTCCAGCACTCGGATTAAACTTGTTGCAAAACCTCTGTAAAGATGCACTGGACTTAAGATTTTATGGAATAGATTTAAATAAAACAGCCAGCCTGAAGGCAAATCGAATGAATAGATTATTTTTTTCTATTTCATCCCTATGTCACATTTTACAATTTGTTAATTCCACATTTCAAACGACTTAGTTCTACAATCTTGTTACTATGTAACCAGCCTTATACATAAAATTAATTCAACAACAGTGTTCTAATGTTAAATGTAGCATTAACCGAGTTTTGATTTGTCAGACTTATTAGTTCATTATACATGAACTAAAAACTCATTTCTCAGCTGACTGGTCGCTTTGAATTTACGATGCTTTATGAATCAGCGACAGTGCGTTCATTAAAACGGGATATTGTTTCGTTTATAACCGGACCGTACGTCTCATTGCATTAAGTCTGCAAATATCGTCTACTCAACAGAAGTCGGTGTTTCATGTTCACCTGAAGTAAAATTAGTTGAATGAAATGTAGGTGAATCCTTTTAGTTTCAAATGTTTTCCTAAATTGTTACTGATTTTTAAAAGTCTTTAAATAGAATGTTTTAGAAGCCATCTAATTGTATTTACCTAAATCTAATTATTTTAAACCACATCTTGCTTTTGATATTTGTTGTTTTCATTAGACCATTTATTTAATCAGACGATACGTGAAAGGACC
>DWRA01003558.1:0-11923 GCA_018250295.1 Spathilepia clonius | reverse complement strand
GTCCGGTGGAGATAAGTCGGTCAGGTCAAGAGTTTCGTGTTTATTTTTAAATTAACGACGCAAAAACGTGTTTGTCACCAATGGACTCCTTTTCTTTGAGATCACACGACACGGAACCGATACTAACACACACTCACGCACGCACGCACACACACATACAGGCACGCACGCATAAAGGCAAACAGAGAGAGACAGACACACAAATACGCACTCACAAACGCAGATAGAGACAGACACTCGAGCAATGATGCAAACACGCAAACTAACACACCCACACACACACACAGAAAGAGAGAGAGAGAGAGACACACACGCAGAGAGAGAGAGACACACACACACACACAGAGAGAAAGAGAGAGAGACAGAGACAGACATACACACACACGCAGAGGGAGACATACACAGAGAGAGAGAGAGAGATAAACATAGACACACACACACGTGTACATCACACTTATACGCCACACGTATGCTTCAAACGGGGTACACACTTCTCACTTTTATCGCCACAGGTAACACTTCACACGGGATACGCACTTTACCCTTATGCAACATTCATGGTAAATATGTACACATCTGACGGATACGGCCCGTCGCAATATAAAATCATACGTTTTATATAATGTATTTCAACGGGTTAATAATTTCCGTAACACGACTGCATAGACACGGGCCGTGCCTATCAAATTTTGTCAATTCAATTCCATTCTATATCTAAATATAATTGGGGTGTTACTCGCGAACAACACCAAAAAACCCGCACGGCGCCGTGAACTGTAAAGTCAACTATCTGTAGCAAGTACAACATACGAAAAAATTTCCTGACGACAATTGAAGTAACTAAATGACCTTTACACACGGAACTCTACTCTTTAGAGTGAAATGAACCATTAGTACGATATGACTCGACATTTGCTAGTTACCTTCTTTTAGTAACTAAGTTATATATTTTCAAATATAAGCAACTTTTGGAATGTTAGTCTTTTTGCCTTTCCAATCTTCAGGTTACAAAGTTTTGGATGACGTCACAGATAGGCGAGTGTCATATAAGTGATACGTACGGGAAAGTATTAAAAAAATGCGAATGATCATCAATTATATATTATTTGTTTATTAATTTTTTAATACACAAAAAAATTAATAAACAAATCCAACGATGTAGATGCAGCCGTTAGATAAAAAATAAAATATTTTTTTGTAATCTCTTTAAATATTGATATAGCAACTGATATTGATGTTTATAAAAATAAAAAAAAATAATTAAAATATTTATGGTC
This sequence comes from Spathilepia clonius, assembly GCA_018250295.1. Taxonomy (NCBI): domain Eukaryota; kingdom Metazoa; phylum Arthropoda; class Insecta; order Lepidoptera; family Hesperiidae; genus Spathilepia; species Spathilepia clonius. Next base: position 10,646 of record DWRA01003558.1, on the reverse strand, counting down.
CAAAGCTTCCACAGTGGATGGACAACTTAGTGCAAAAGGTACCGAATGCAGTACAATGTTTTATTAGATCAAGGCATGGGAAGTAGCTGTATTGATTTTATAAAAAATATATTTTTTATTTTTAATAATTTAGTGCACCTATTATTATTTGTTTTATTTCGTTACACCTTCACATGATTTCAGTCGTGCCGAACCATTTTTTAAAAACACATTATTTCTAAGCACTGCACTATAGACAAAAGTATGTTATTCACTTTTTCACGTTTTTATTTGAAATCACTTGAAGCCACTTATTGGAGATAATAAACTTATCCAAAAAAATCACCTGTATATTAAGCAACATTTACCTCAGGAGCAAGAAAACGTCGAAACGAATTTTAAGTATGAATTTTAATACATCATTCTGATTATCAATTTTTTACAGGGTTGAATGCGAATGGAGGATCCAATGGCAACTACTCTCCAATGCGAGTGTACCACGAGGAGCGATCTCGCAAAGGACATTTCCGTTATTGATTTACTAAATGTTGTTGCAATTTGTTGTAGATGTCTAGTTTTAAATTTCTAATAAGTACATTAATGTGATATTTACTACTCATCCAATATTTTTTCGATTTAATCGTTTTATTTAAAATCTATTTTTAATATTACCTACTTACTGCCGCATTTGCATTTGTGTCCATGATTTTTCATTAAATGATTTTTTCTCCAAGTTTTTTCTTTACATGATAAATAATTACTCTATTTTTATAAGATAATTTAATTATTTATACAAGATTGTACTGATATTTTGCACGTGGATATACCATATGTTAGACGCCCAACTCCAGTTTAAATTGATAATACAATTTGCTATTGTATTTAATCCAGGAGACCCTATAGTTACTTACAATACTTAAAGTATTTACACAAAAAAAACAAGTCAAAACTTGAAATACACATTTATTGTATTTCATCACAGAACAAAGCAATTTATATCACAAAACGACAAGATCTTACATTGTTATATAAAACTTATTTAATGCAAAATAATAAACGATCCACAAGCGTATATGACCTGACCAATTTTTATTTACAATTTTTTCTGTACTTAATATATAACAGTACACAATATTTAAACACCCTTCTCATAACAAAACTTACGTTAAATCTATCCCTTACATAACATTGCCAAGTACACATATACTTAATATATTAAATCTAACGCAAAGTATACACGTTCACATAATTACAAGTCTTACTCTCCAAAATTGAAAACAAAAACATTCACCGAAAAAATGATGTGTCCCATGCACTACGTAAGAAACAATATTAGGCATTTTAGCTGTCATATCTCAGTCGAAACAAATATTAAAACATGTTCTTTCAGTGCGTAAAATATCAGTACATTTTAGAGGTACCTACCTACAATGATAATTTAATGGGTAGGTATTATTTTTCGGATGTTTTTGTAATGATATTCTTTTACTTTTTAAAATATTACACACGTTTATGAACGTTAAATCTTTTGGTTAAATAATATATTTTCGACCGATGTCCTAAAAGTAAAATCACTATAAATTAATAGACATTATAGATTTCAATTATAACATATTGTCACCTTTAAACAATAACCTTTGAATATAAATAACATAAGAAAAAATACATTTCGAATATTCTCTTGGAATATTTCGATATCTGTACCAATTGACTTAAAACAAAAATATATTCCTGGGATTCATTTTACTTACAAACTTAATTAAACCAACTGTTTGGTACAAACACGAAATCTTGCTACTCTTACAAATAACTAGCTCCCCTTCATTTAATAGTAAATTACTACTAAGATTAATTTTAACAAATATATTTAATAAGGAATCAGAATAACTAAACGCATCAGTATGAAAACATTGACATGCAAATATCTTTATCTATATATAATTATGTAATGACTAATAATATACCAGCCACATAAAGGAAATTGATAAAAACATTCTCGAAGTTTTTAAACCTCTTCTTAGAATAAGTATTCGACCAAACGATAGAAATAAGCGAAATTATAAAATTCATACATCAAAAAATAATAATTAAGATTGATTATATTAAAATTTGTGCACGGCTTCCATTGTTATTTACATAATATGGAGTAATGCAATATATTAGCCCAATTTGGATTGGTTGCAAATAATATTTTTATACAAAATGCACAAGTTGCTAATAAAGAACCAGTCAATTTTGGCCCTTTTTATAACAACACTTGGTTATAATTATTAATTACCTCCCACATGATTGAAAACCAGAGACTAATTATTTATTAATCAATAATAATTAATCCCTCGTTAATAGAGCTAGCACCTTCCATCTCGATATTACTATTGTAATGTTTTTTTAATATAGAGGAAACCTAACTAGTATCATAGAGTAGGTAATCTTTTTCTTTTCGAATAAAACCTCACACGGTTGAAAACTGCTAAATTCTATCATATGTGCTGTACTTACAGTTCTAGAACGGTCACCAATGATGTCATGGCATTAATTCAGTTGCATATTGACATATGTATTAATGTCGTGTATTAGGAATCTATTGATTTATTCAACTATGCCACAATTATCAAAATTATTAATAACAGAGACTAAGAATTAGGACACAAACGGAATTGTTTTTATGATAATTTTGTTTTGCTATTGTAGTTCCTAGCAATAGTAATGCTTTGTGCGTGTTATATAGAATTTTAATATATCGTGTTTATAAAATTTCAATCACAAAATAATAAATAAAAACACTTTTTATAGTTAAATTCGTCTATTCTAAATAGCATACAAATAATAAGAAATGCTATTAGATCAACATTAATACCATATGCTGTCATTTATACAAAATATTAGTTCCTATATAACTATACACATAATACATTGTTTAGATGTATTAAAGATGCAGGGTTAGGATGAAATCAGACTATCGATTACTTCACCAAAGATTTGCAAAAACTACAGATTATAGAGAAACTATAATTTTTGCTCTTTTGTAAAGAACATGAACTTTAGTAACGACTCAAAAAATCTAATTTAATCATGCGAATGAAGACTAATTTGGTTACTAGTAAGATTTACAAAATTTGCATTTATTCAGTCTAACCCACGGGCGAAATGTAAAGATGGATATAAGATGCAATATGTCGGCCTTGTACTTTATCGAACCTTAGCTAAAGTAACACAATATATTACTAATAATTATGTATTTCAACATCGTTAACATCTATTTCATAAAGAACATATACGTGAATGCCTTCATTACATGAATAAACTAGTCACAATTCTATAAATAATCAGATACTTTTTACATTTCAAATCGAAACTGATTTTCATGGATCCCAGTCATTGTAAACTCAATTTCAACGTGACCATGGAACTAAAATAAAATTCAAAAGTAATTACCTCAGAAAGTGTAATAGCTTGATGGAACTCTAGCAGATAAACTACTGACATTCATTTATGATATGACATACAAACAGATAACACATCAATTTTACCGTGAAGCCTGTTTTTATAGAAATATTTCGTTCTATTGGCTTGTATATGACGTATATGATTTTAGACTGATTCTACGCCGGAGTTAATATATTTTGTTATGTAACGAGTACTTACGATATGGTGTCTTGATTTGTTAATTGCCGATATTTCGACCCAGTTGCATGAACTGGGTCAAAATATCGGCAATTATGAAGTCAAAACACCGCATCGTGAGGACCCGTTACAAAATTGTTTATGACTGTTATATAGCTAGAATTACATTAACTTTACGATGAAATATCCATAGTAGTTATGTTTTCTTTATCAATAGCTTCTCCCGTGTCATCATTTAATAGGTTTTCAATCATCTCTTCGCTCATCTCTGAGTCATCTATTTTTTTGTCGCTACTCGATTGACTGTTTACATCTTCTTTTAAAACGTCTTCGTCTATTTTATCCTCTACTGAGTTTTCGCTTGAATGTTTCGCGTTTGCTGATGTCTCTTCGCCATTTATTTCACTTACTTCACTTTCTTTTTTTATGTCATTATCAATTAATTCACTATTAGCATTATTCTTTTCAATATGTTCATCTTTAGGTATAATTTTATCATTATGGTTGCTATCACTGGTTTGTTTTTCATTATCGATGTTTTCATTTTTAACAATCTCCGGTCCATTATCCGGTAATATAGAACTATTATCATTATCAGAATCGTGATTGTCGATACTACCTATAGAATCCAAAATTTGAACACCATCATTTTTTTCCAAAGACCTTTCACTACTATCGTTATGATCACTGCTGCCCATAACCGTTAAATCCACTTCTTGACTTATATTAGCTGTTGACTCCACAGAATTTTCATCTATAAAAATCGGATCATCATTATCATCGTGTAATATTTCCACGTCGTCATCATCCTCACTTGTATTATTACCACCACCACCCATTTTTTTCATAAGATATTGTTTCAATTCCTTGTTTATATTTTCTCGAATTTCATTAAATCTACTTGTTGACGTATTTAAAAGGCGCTCTAAACGTCTGTGAAGATTCCGCATTTCATTCGCTGATCGCGTGCGTAAGTACATAGTAGTAGCTTCTTGTTTTAATTTATTCAATCTCGACAGTGAATATTCCAAAGCGTCTACAGCGTCGATTAAATTATATCTGTACCATTCGACCGGTACATTCAAATCACAATCTCTGGTAGGAGTGTCTGTTCCTCGATTAACTTTAGCACTTTTTGGGGTACTACGCTTAGATTTATTATTACGGTTATCCTGGGTACGATAAGCCTTCAAAGGCGGAGGTGTTGGCATTGGCGATATAACTGAACTAAGCTTCGCTGCGTAAGTTGCGCCCTTGGGTGGCACTTTTGAGACAGAGTCATCAGTGACTGCAACAATTGTTGCGGAGTATCCTCCCGGCATGCTAGGATTGGCATTAATGGCAAAAATACGTCCATCTGGTAAACGATACATTTTGTTTGACGACAATGTTTGTGGATCTACCCTGAATTTTAATCCTCCTGTTGCGGCATTTACAGTTACGTCATTTTCTGTCATTTGTATAATGTTATTATCTGCTTGATCGGATGATGAATTTACAATACGAGGTACAAGGGGTGGTGGCGCTTTATGTGTTACCACAGGTCCAATACATTGTACATCGTCATCATTATTATCTTCTGTTACCTAAAATTATATACACAACTTATTACGAATATTGCACTTATTACATACTACATGTAGTAGTGAGACTACTCAAATTACTTGTGGCAGAACAAGAAAGGCCTAAAAGGCCCTGAAATAACACAGGTTTGCCAATGAAGAGAAATTGAAAATCACCTTACTCGTTATTTTGTAGGTGGTACTTTTAAACAATATAAGATTATATATTTTGCTAGCTAGTGTTCCTACTAGCTGATGCTCGCAGTTTTCCCAGCGTTAAAAAAAAGAAACATTACGTAAATATAACCGAAATTTGATACCTTTAACAGTGTAAAAAAATGGGACGCGTGTGGTACATTTCTTGGGTTTTAATTTTTTTACCCAAAACCCAAAAACATTTTCAGTATCTACTCATACATGGACTTAATGAAATCACCAATTACTATTATTGTTGAATTGACATCGCCCTTTAAGTGTAAACCGATGAGTGATTGACCACCTGTGGGGCGCCGTTACTGTCGCGCAACCTTCGCTAAACAGTGAGATTAGTACAATTTTAATGTTGTTTCACTATTTAAAATCAAGTACACACTCCCTTAAGGATTTTGCGCAGGTAACTAGTGTACCCCCATGTCCTGAATAATCCTATCCCATCCCTATAATGCACACACAGCCATGGGTAATAAGACATCAGGAGAGTACAAAGTTCAATTAATGTAACACAAGTGATTTCAAAATATTTACCTCGCATAATGCTTCTAACGGAAAATCTGGAGTACAAACCACATCGTCATCTTGACCATTATTATTGCCTATTCCTGCTACCGTTGCCATGTCTAAACCCTGTAAAATAAGATTAGTATTATTTTATTATGAACCTCTACCCATACATATAATCCACTTCAAATAAGAATAGACTAATAACCTAAGATTGGCTACAGATGAATTTTTATCCCTAAAAATTCATTTGGATTGAATTATTAGTGTCTTCCTTTGTCATATCCTTGCAAATTTAAAACAACAGAGCTTAACATTCAATTCATTAGGTAGGAATACGTATAACAGTGGAGCCGCCGGAGTCGAATATCGCAAAACGATCTACCACCTTCTAACTTTGTCACCTTTAAATTTTATTTTATAATTTAAATTAAAAACGATAAATATTCATATATCTTACTTGTGTTAAACTTTCAAGTGACAAATTGATATTGTCAGAGACAAGCATATTGAACGGCATGGCAGCTGTGTAGCCATTGAACACAACAGGATTTGGTTTTGGACGAATTCGGGTGTATGAATTAATTGGTTTTCTTTCGTTATTAAAACGTATATTACTCATCATGGTTGGGTTTGCCATCTAAAAATAAAATAAAGATACAATTCTCTTTACACTATTGGACATGAATTATTATACTGTACTCAAATATTTTTATATAGCAGAAAAAATACGAAAACACTTTTTAAAAAGACGCTTTATACACTCACAGCCCCACAGTAGGATTAGGGAATCCTGTGTCGTGGGTGCCATGGTCACACACAAAGACGAATACACAAACACCCAGACCCAGAACAGAAATCTAAATTCATCATTCAGATTTCTGTCTGACCGGGGATCAAACCCGGAACCCACTGCGTGTCAGACGGGTATGGTGACCGCTCCGCCACGCGGGTCGCACTTTTTGTTTAATAATATTTCTATTTTAATTCAATTGTTTCCTGTTCTATATTTTACTAGTATCCCAATTAACAGCAATTATATTGAGGTTGGCTGCATACGGTATTAACTTGTACAGACAGATATGAAATTTTTATTTATAGGCATACACTGCAGGATCTTATTACTTCATATAAATAAATGTTAATTTACAGAGGGAATTACCATGTGCAAGTTTTTTAATCTAACTTTAAGACATACGAAAACCTGATAGAATATAGTAACAATCACCTATGGACATTTGCAATACCAGAGAAGTCACTAATATATCAGCTCTCGTTTGAGTACTCTTTCTTGCACTTCTTTTAAAAGCCCCATGTCATAACTCTTTGGGTACATCCCAGCAAGTAGTTCAATCCAAATAAAGCATAGCAGAAACGTCTAAACCATAATTTCACATATATATAGAAACTTACCCGCACTTTCTTTTGTAGTGGTTGCATAATTATTGGGTTCACTACTTTATTACCAACAGCTATTGGATTCTTGACGAAAATCGGTTTATTTTTAGGACTCGCTGGTCTCTTCTGAGGTCCTTTTTTAGGTGTGTCATGTTTTATCACGAGCTCATCTACATTGATTGAAGCAAATTTTTTCACCTAGAAAATGTATAGACATTGTGTTATCAGCATGTACTAATTTCCGGTGATATAAAAGAGAATATTTTCAGAATGTTAATTTGACTCAATAATTACTTCTATAGACATAAAACAATAAAAGCTGGTTATTAAACATGTATTTTAGTTTGTAATCTAAAATATTTTGTGTATTTATAAACTGTTGCTTTTCTGTTGTTTGACTCTTATTTAAATAAGTTATGGGATACTGAAAATAGTGTCTAATTAAGAGAGTGGAATTTTTGTTATATATGCATAACATGGTTTAATTATAAAAAAATATACTTTTCACTTAGTGTTTATAGTATAGTATAGTATACTTTCTAGTATAAATGCTGTAATCAGTTTTTTCTATAGTTAAACTAGCTGTCCCGGCGAACTTTGTATCGCCTTAGAATTAAATAATTTGTTAAAGTTAAATAATTACATTTTGAACGCCATCCATTTGACAGACGTAGAAACTGTTTGTACGGGAAAACGAAATGGTTGTTTCTATTGAGTACTAATAGCGCCATGTGTTGGAATCGTTTGGAACTAATAGATAAACAAATAATTTGCAATTAAATGCTATTGCGAATATAAATTGAGATGTAATCTACCCTATCTTTTAAGTTGGATTAAACTGCACACGGTGTGCAAAAATTGATTAAAATCGGTTCAGTAGTTTACGAGTACATCGCGGACAAACAACGTGACGCGTAATTTATATATATTAAGATTTTTTTTTCAATGTTTAAAAACTAACATAATGATATTTACTTGTATCGTTGATCCAACTTTTGGAGTAATAGGAGTTGATTTTTTAACGTCCTTAGTTTCCTCCTTTATTTTAGGTTTCTTGTCTTCATGTTTATCTTTTCTTCTATTTTTCCGACAGCACTCTGAGCGATCCAAATCACACTCCTTTTGATATGCTTCCTTTAACGTTTTATCTTGGGTATTATGTGTAATTCTGTACAATAGAAGAACAATTAAAACACCCTCAAATTAAGTAAATTGTATCATGGTTGATGATGGTTGAAAATCCCATACTTATTTTTAAGATCGCAGTAACGTAAAACAGCCCAGCATATTGCACGCAAATCCCACAAGGACTTTGAATTACACTTGAAACATTTCCAATCATCAGTATCTTCAATTTCCTTTATCATCGGCACACCAAAATTTCGTTTAATACATTTCTGAGGACAGATACATTAATGACATATATTATAATTATTAACAAATTTGCTTTAAAATGCATTTAAATATCAGATATGTACAAAATTATTTCACAAAATATTTACCGCACAAAAAACATGAGGACAATCAGAGCAGCAGTAAACCTGACCACCCTGTCCACACCATCGGCAGTATAGTTCAGATCCATCATCACCTTTCTCAAACTCCCCGCTGTTGTAAAAAGTATAACAAGTATGGCACATAAGTGTGCGTAACATTGGATGTGAGCGGATACGGCTTTCATTGCGAGGGGAGCATCCCAGGTGTCTGTCACAGGCGGAGCAATGTAATCGAAAGTTTACAATTAAGTTAAGGTCTGAAAAAAACATTATGGCTTAAATTAATTTAAGAAAATCAAAATAGAAATAAAAACATATACAGTAGAGACTCGATTATCCGGACCTTAGTTATCCGAATTCGCGATTATCCGGACCAACTGAGGTCTAAGTATGATTTACGACTTTAGCAGACTAGCTTTTAGCATCAGCGCTATGTTTAGGCGAGTTTAGTCGCTACACCTAGCTTCCGAAAGAAGCTATATAATCGGTCGCTGATTCTAAAGGTAGCACACGTTGGGATCCTTAAAAAAAATTTAAAAATTCGGTTAATAATAATAAGTCGCTTTCTACACTCACAGCTCCCGGCTAGGATTCCCTGTGTCGTGGGTGCAATGGACACACACACACACAGACGAATACTCACAACCCAGATGTAGAACAGAAACCTAAATTCATCATTTAGATATCTGTCTGGCCAGGGATCGAACCCGGAACCCACTGCGTATCAGACCGGTATGTATTTTCTTTATACATTCAGATATCTGGACTTTTGATTATCCGGATGCTTAGCGACAAGAATTAGTCTGGATAATCGAGTCTCCACTGTATAGACAAAAACACGACATAAATTGACATTTTCAACAATTAGTTACGGTCTGAAAAAAACGTTATGGCATAAATTAATTTAAGAAAAATAAAATAGAAATAAAACTAATAAAAAAATATATAGAAAAACACTACATAAATTGACATTTTCAACAATTGTTTCTACAAACTGGAGCGCAAGGGAAGATGACCTTTGTAATTCAACTTTCTTGCAATATTTTTATTTTTTCGTAAAATTTACCTTCCCAATTAATTTTACATGACATGAACAGATTCCAGAACTTTAGAATAATTGTAATTCTTTACGTACTTGTATGACAAATTTCTACTTATCTTCACTTTTTGTAAATATATGGGCAAAGCATACGAGGTATACAGAATCATGTTTCAAATTCGTTGAAGTAATTATGTTATATTTCTACAAGTGAAATTTACTTTTAAACATTTTAAGTTACATCTCAACATTAACTTTAGGATATGTTACCTCTAAATTTAGATTTATAATGATTTCTCTCCTCTTCTGTAACGTCTTCTTCAAAGTCCTTATCTGTAATTTCTGTAACAATAAACAATGTTGATAACAATAATGATTGTTAATTAAATAAAATTGAAGTGTTTTTTCAGTGTAATATCAAAATAACTGCCTTTTAATTTATGCATATGACATATGATGCTTATTATCACGCTACACAATCACAGAAAATTTTGTTTGTCTGCGTCCCTGTCTCTAATTAGGTCCTTAGTCTAAAATCCGTTAAATCTACTGTGCACTCCCTCTTTGGTTAACAAAAAAAAGACACCTACACTCACAGCCCCACACTAGGATTCCCTGTGTCGTGGGTGCCATGGACAAACACAAAGACGAACACAAACACCCAGACCCAGAACAGAAATCTAAATTCATCGTTCAGAAACCTGTCTAGCCTGGGATCGAACTCGGAACCCACTGCGTGTCAGACCGGTATGGTGACCGCGCCACCACATGGGTCGTCAAAACTCTTGAGCATACAACATTTGGTTATATTTACATTATGTTAAATTTCTT
>DWRA01003557.1:0-11925 GCA_018250295.1 Spathilepia clonius | reverse complement strand
GCGGACTAAGTTGAAATGCCTCGTTGAGTTTATTTCCCTTGCTACACCCTTCAAACCAGAAGACAGCAGCGCTTAACTCTGCTATTATAAAGCAGAAATAAATGTGGCGGTGGTGTTGAACTACAAAGGGTTCTACCACCTTTCAAAAATATTTATATATAAATTTATATCATGAGTATAGAGTATCTTGTCAATACAAACACCTGTCTTTACACGCGAATCTATTCTATAGTAAACGTGAGGATAAACAGTAACGAAATCACACGATCGTTTACTGAAAGAAAAATGTATTAGCGAAAGTTATGTGGCAGTTTTGTACGCGGATAAAATCTTTACGGGCCCGCGAGATTGCCGGAACAATGATAACTGATATGATGTCTGATAAACATCGGGAAGAAAGCGGTGATTTCATGTTTTCTTTTCTTTCGTTTTGTATTCAGAAATGCGGTGTTTGTGTAAATTGTTCTATAAGTATAGCTGTTGTAAGTGAAATTATTTTAAGACAAATAGATATAAAATACTACAATGCTGAAAAATTTATAATCACATAGTGATCAGTAATTTATTTTGGAAATTATAGGCAAATGAGCTACTTAAAGACATTTTTACATTGTGGTATACTTCTTAGCAAAATTTGTGTCTTAAAATATATGCCTACGTCTTGAAAATCTTAAAAAAATCGCATTAGGGTTCATTTATAGGTATTTACAGACATCGTTCGTGCTATCTGAATGTAGCGACGTTGAAACTGCTGTTTGAGACGTATTGATATATTACGATACATACGTATACATTATACATATATACATATGGACCTACTTATGCAAACAGGAACCGATCCACACGCATTCCAAAATCATTAAAAATGTTGATAATTTTCAACAATATTATATTTGTATACATAAAACAAATTATTTTGTGCAACATTGTAAATAGATTTTATTAAAAATAACCTAAAATTTTACAGTATACAAAATTTTGACAAAAATGGCTTTGTCTCAAAACGATCGTTGTGTGGGTAATTCTATTTTGCTTAAGTAGGTCCATATAATGTATGATGAATAAACACATGTGTAATGAAAGTACTACAGCACTCAGTCCAAAAATGTCCACCTTAAAAATGTTGCATCGTCGAATGTATGGTAAACAGCACCCCATTAATAATTCAACACCCCTATTACACAGCACTACAGTAAATTAAATATTGATGATAATGGAATTCAGATCTGATGCGTTTCAACCTTATTACTTTAAGCAACACAGCTTTGTCGACAAAATACGTGGAACCCACACACAATACTCTGCCCCATTCGTTAATTACCTCCATTGTCCTGTAAAATCGATAGAGTAATCGTTTATTGAACTACTCAAACGTACTGTCACTCGCTTTACATATTGTTTTCAGTGTCGATAATATCGAATAAATGTAATAACCGCCATCTTTACGAAAATATTTTCACAGAATCGATTCAATCGTTATCAAAATTAACTAATGTTATTTATTGATTACAATTGTATATCAGAAAAAATGGTAAAGTTTAAACATATATGTAAAGGCAGTTAAAATAAAAAAAGCAAGAAAAAAGCATTTTTTTAAACAATAGAATTCATCGTCAACCTATTACTGTCCCACTGCTGGGCACTGGTCTCCTCTCAGAGTGAGAGGGGTCAGGACATAGTCCACCGCGCTGGCCAAGTGCAAATTGGTAGACTTCACACAGTTTTTGAGAACTTTTTTTTAAAAAACTCTCAAGTGTGCAGGTTTTCTCATGATGTTTTTCCTTCACCGTTATAGCAAGTGATAATTAATTTATAATACTCACATAACTTCGAAAAATCAGAGGTGCGTGCCTGTGGTTGAATCTCGGACCCCTCGACTGAGAACCCGTGATTCAACCACTAGGCTATCACTGCTTATTATCTGTAATAATATAATTAATTATTCACAATGTAAAGGAAAAATATTGCAAGGAAATTTCATGTCAATTGAATAGTAATTATTCACATTCCGTTAATTCTGGACGCATAGAATTATTTTAATACATTGATTCTACAAAGTAATTATTTTTCTTACAAACTCATCTATAATTCTGTTCTTTGTACAGAAGAGGCGATTGGTTTTAAGCACGCGATTCAATTTCGTTACGGACGTTCGAATCGTTCCCGTCTGGTACCCATTTGTGCTACGTCGAACAAGATTAGTGGGTTCTTTCGAGGGATGGACGTTTGTTCTCCACGTAACGAAAATTTTGACGGTAAAATATTGAGAGGGTGTCACGTTTTGAATAGATACCGTAAGTGCGCGATTCGACTATTTATATTTTGTTACGAGTCACGCTTTTTTAAGGTGACAGTAATCTTTTTGATACCATCCCCCTCGGCGTAAAGTGGTGAAGAGGGAGCTTTTAAACGCAACTTTTCTTTTGTGTGGTACGTTTTATTACGCGTGGAAAGGTTTAAGCGAGCTAGAACGAATAATATTGACGTCATAACAAAATTGTGTTACCACAAAAGAAACAAAAGACGAATTACTTGCCTGTGCCCGAGACAGACGGTTGTCTGTTTGCATACAAGCTCTTGAAATGATTGAAAAGAAACAAATATGAGGGGAAACTTTCGCTCCCAATCCATCACTTTTGTGAGAAATTGCGAGAAAGACAATAGTACTGTATAAGATATTCAGGAACTCGTGAGGCGATGTCGGAATGGGATATACTGACGATAAAAGAAAGGAGTTTGTGTAACCAGGTAACATTATATTATTATTTTTGGGGATTATGTTTTGTGAATTGGGTTCATTATTTATTTACTGCATTATATTTTTAGCAACAATATGATGCATGTTTAATGCATCATCATAATTATGTCATTAACAAATTGTTGTTCCGTTGAAAATAATAGTTCACTGATCATTAAGAAAATTTCATTGGATTTTTTCTTTTTCTTACTTGAACATGTCTTAAAAGAATACACAATCATAGTTTTACTTTTAGAACAAAATTGATTCAAAGAGCAAACAAAATATCTTAATTGGTTTCACGAAGATACTTCAAATATTTGTATATTTTAAAATGTTATTTTAAAGAAAGCCACATTTTATATCATTTCATCTACAAATTGATATCAAGTTTTAGCAAACAGTATGCTCCCGTAGATGTTATACATATGTTATATAAGCTTTGTTGTCTATTCGGTACTGTTATAAAATTCCATAAGGATCATTAGAAAACTTTAATGTTACACACCGAATAAAGACAATCTTGAAAATTTAGATCATTACAATAAAATACTCCACGAAACGAATATTATGCGTGTTATTTATATTAAAACAACAAAGCTAGTAAAGTTTCTGTATGGTGCTTTCGGGAAATTTTACCCTGCGGCGGCGTATTTGCGAAGTTTCATATAAACAGCTCTGGTAGGTAAACAAGTTTAGTTTAACTCTCATTTCGACGCTCTAAGGAGACGTACATACAAACTTCTCGCGTCGTCTAATTAAGAAATAACTTCGGTCCATTCATTTCAATTTCATTCACGGTATTAACAGTAACGAACTTTGCCTATAAGGGTCGTTTCACTGCTAAAGAGATGCGATTGGCGAATTCGGTAAAATATCGCTGGATTTGTCTTATAGTATTTTTATCATCTGTGCCTTTGTCATAAACGTTAAAAAACCATTATAATTTTAACGTTTTAATATTTTACTGTGCACTCGAATTGTACCCTGGTGATTGAAGCTCTGCCTCTCACTGGGGGAGAGGGGGTCCGAATTCTAAATCCCAGGTACTTTTTACTCTTAGTTACGTATAACAAATTCATAATCGCTTGCTATAACTGTGAAGGAAAAAATCATGAGAAAACCTACACATCTAAGAGTTTAAAAAAGTTCTTAATGGTCTGTGAAGTCAGTCAATTCGCACTTGGTCATTGCGATAGACTATGGCCTAACCATTTTCGTTCTAAGAGTACACCCGTGGCCGGCAGTGGGACAAGAAATGCTTAAAGTTCCCAACTTCCATTAATATTAAAAAAAACTAATGAACTGTTAAAAATTACCTGAAAATTAATCTCAAAAGTAAATTTAAATGATTATTATTTCCACTTTATCTTTAGTTGTACGAAATTCTAATCCTATCATTTGATAAAAGTATTCAGACTTTTTATAGCGACTACAGCGTTCAATTTTGGTTTATATTTCCACCGAAATTAAATTAAATTACAGAGTATGCCCCGGTCTTTAAAATGCAATGCCTGTATAGTAGCCATAACGTTAGAAATTATTTATAATTTGCTTTTTTGTATATGATAAATGTAAACAGCGTGCAGTTACCATGATATGATCTGATCTACACAACCCCAGATAAGATTAGAGTCGTCCTGAAGTCGGACACCTTGCTCCTTCTGGGTACTAATTGAAACACCTCAGATTAGTGTGATCCATTCCATACTGTGCAAACTAGAACAGCAGCGCTTAACGTTTTTGTCATTAGAAATAGCTGCAGCAGTGATGTCTTCGCAGTCGAACCACAACAAGATCCACTTTCAAAGTATCAAACATGATTATACCTACATATAACCCCATTCGACCTGTCTATACCCCACATTGGAGCATACGTTCCACCCGATATTCAAAGTTGTTTGACGCTATCGTTCGCCCGATCCGTGTACGGACGTAGGTGGTTTGAGTTATTGTTTCCTTGTGTTTGAATAGCGGAAACTGATAACAATCGTCATAGTGGAATTTTACATCGTATATTCCCATTTAGGTGTGGTATATTCAAACTACGTAACGTGGTCGGTTTGATATCTCGTCGGTAATAGGATTAGATGTGGAATATGCGTACTAACTGATAAATTAGAATGTGTGTTACTGATTCAGTATCATTGCTTACTTGTGATTATCTTACTTAATAATTTTTAAAAGTATTTGAATCGATTAAATTTATGATAGTTTTTAAAAACATCAACCGACTTTTGACTTAAGGGACACTTGCGTTTTGTGTCTCTTAAATATATTGTGTACTTATATAAAGAAATAGCTTAAAGTGAAAAAAGAGAACAAAAAATATTTACGCAATTTCCTATAACAGAAGTATCAAACAATAACTGAATAACTTTTCTCACAGTCGATCGAATTTAGTGCAAAATAAAAGACAACTCCGACCTTTCTTATTGAATTAATTTCGCATGGACGATCCCTTTGTCATAGAAGTCAATCGTTTGTCGAAGTTTATCCGTTACTTTTATTCTAAATCTAATAATAGAATAGTCGAAAGGGTCACGTTTCTTTAGACGCCTCCTGTATGACCCGTGGACAAAGCAAACGGCATCTGCAGAAAATCAATTTTATACAAGACACAAACCACATTAATCGAGCGACATATCACTTCTTAAAATATTTTTTGTGTGTATAAAATGCCGAATAAGTAATAAGGTAATTTACATTATTTACAATTTAGCCTCATATAAGAATAATGAGTAACTCTAAGCTAACTTAAACTGTTAAATAAATAATTATATTTCGAAAGAAGCTTCCTATCACACTGCATTTCTTTGTTTTAATGCATAAAGGAGTAGATATTCATGTGCATGTGTTCTAATATATTATTATTCTTCTTTTAAAATTAAAGAATCTCTCTAAAAATCTAATATTCTATTTTAATTCAAGATGTTTCAATAATTTTCAAGCATAACTGCAATTTTAAAACCTAGAAATTTAAATGTATTTATGATATTAGCGGCTAGATTTCAAAATAAGTTTAATGGTTAAAAAACCCCAACAAGTTCAGTTATAATATCAAGCGCATCAAGATTGATATCAATTAATTGCTTCTCTTTCTCATATTTGCATTTAAAAATTAATAAAATCGTTACAGATTTGTCCGATAAGTAACATTACATACAATTGATTTGTCAGATATAATACCAAGAATCTCTTTGCTTGTTGTATAGAATTTGGATAAATATTCGAAAAACAAACTAGATTTATTCCTAGCATGATATAGTAACACTCATCCAAACCAATATATTAGATTTATATGAATTTGAATTACTACGATTCCAATATTTACTATGTCCTGGTATAGGCCTTGGATGTATACGCGATGTTTTATTACGATCACTGGGACATGTTATACAATAACAAGACAAAAATACATTGTTATTGCCGTATTTTGGTATCGTAATATACTGAATGTTGGCTTTTAATAAATGTCTGTGTTTCGCTTGTTATCAATAACAATTTTATTTGTATGTGTTAAATGAGTATCAATTGTTCGATATGAAATTGTTATTGTTATTATAAGTGTTATAGATATATTCAAATACTTAGAAATCAAGTACACTTCTAATACCAGGTATAGCTTTCTGGTAACAATACATCAGAAAAATAAATCTTATGTTGTATTGGTCTCTGTAGTCTGGTGAATCTTTGACTTCTCAAGGGTATCAGGAAAGAAAACCAGGACTATTATAGTATTTTAGTTAAGAATCCGTTGGTAGACTTAGTACATCTTTAAAGGTAATATTATAAAGCCTCCGATACATATTTTTGTCGTGAAGCAAGCGTTTATTATGAAGATACTGAATACAGGCTGGTGCTCATGAGCTCACGAGACCTTCTATTTTAGTCTACAAACTCAATATTAGAAGACGAATCCTATATTAGAAGCTTAAAAGAAATCACGTTGTTTGGCCTTAAAGTAACGATTTATAACAAAAAGATATTCCTAGATGAAAAAGTAATTTGGTCAGATTACGAAACTTCTAAACAAGAGCCGTTGTAGCTCTTAGCATGATTTGTTTGAAAAAAGGTAAAATCGAAGATTTTCGTACACAATCCCGGAAATTTCCATATCTAAATGGAAAACCGACCCCGCACAATCAATTTATCCTCCAATATCCTCCAGCGGTTTATACCACCTGTACAATAAATATTTATACTTCTCCCTTACATTTGTATCGTTCAGTTTGGTCTTGCTTGGAAATTATTTTAAACAAATATATGTATGTAATTGTTTTAAAGTTAGCATGTGGTATCACGGTGTTCGGGACCGATACCGATTAATGTGGAATTTTTATCTCACTAAAACTAAGTGGACTTAGTCAACGCTACTTCGAAGACTCCGAGATTTCCAGAACACAAAGGGGACCATAGCACGCGTGGCCCTTCTTGAGTTCTTCCCGGGCAAGTGTTGCCAATCCGCACCTTTATTTTGTATGCTACTCACATTATCGCCCTTCCCGATAGCCGATGTTTGGCAACCCTAGTCTACTGATTGTATCAGATGCACTGTAGTATCTGTAGCAGTGATGTAAAAAACATATATACGCCTCTAACAAGATAATTCCAAGCTCTCGGAGTAATAATGTTTGTACTATATGATTCCTCTCCTAATTATACAGATATACACCTGAAACCTGTAAAAAACGTGATTATATTTTTTGTAAGACTATAACTATAAGAAGATTCTCAAATTTTATGACGTTTTAAACGGGTACTAAAACGTCCCCTTATTCAATAATCGAAATTGGTGTCTACAAAACAAAAAAAAAACGGAACAGAGGATGATTGTTTTAGTTTCAATCTTCTAAATTTTAATTTCTGAGTAAAAAATCAACAGCAGTCCAATATGACTAATAACTCAACTCTTACAATATAGACTGCCCATGCGTCAAACTCGAGTCTTTATTTTAGTGCGCCCATTGAGATAGCTCTAGAACTCCAGTTTATCGCAAAATACTATTCAATATCTAAGTATCGCGCGTAAATCATAAATCAGATAGTTGTGGCTTAACAATGATGTAAAGTGCTTAGGCTATGTTTAGCTTGTAGTTTTTTTTTAAATTTATTTATTTTTATTTGATGGAGTAGCAAACGAGCATAATAACATAAATTGGTCAGTCATAAATTGGCCTACTTGGTTTAATATTAGATCTCTCTGCGGTTTTCGGTAGAAGAATTACGTTGCGAGACTTGGGTTTTTTACATTTTATGTTTTTAATTATATTACAATTACACTTAAATTAATTGTGACAAAGATTAACGTATCGTCAAACATTAAAATCAATAACATTGAAAATACTATATTATAAGTTGATCAGAATTTACAATTAATATTTCTGTATACAAATTCGCAGGAACATGAATACCCGAATATTTGATAGTCCAGTTTCGTTAAACTCTATTGAATTCCCGCTACAGCGCTATACATCACGCTCGTCCACTATTTCACAGCGCCCATTAAGATGACACTGAAACTCCAGTTTATCACGAAAAACTGTATTCAATATCTGAGTGCGACGCGTAAATCTAATGCCGGTTCGGAGCATAGTGGCTTAACAATACTGCAATGTGCTATAAATTGAGTTTAGTGCGATATTGAAATATAAGAGAATGTGGCAACTTATTTAAGTTATGTATCCTCTAAGGATACTTAGAAATATTTAATTTTTCCTTAAAGGTTCGCAATATTTTCGGACTATAAATGATTTTACGTAATCATATGTAACTGTTATTGTAACTGATTGTTATTTTTATTTTATAACATGTAATAAAAACGACAATACATTTTAGATTGTTCTGAAGTAAGTAACAATAAATTGCTTTATTTTAAAACGTATAAATTAAAATTAATTAATTAATTTAAAAAAAAACAGAAACATTAAAATGATATCCTTTTTTAACATCAATAATCAATACTATTTAATAACAATAAAAATATGTAAGTACAAAGATATACAAGTTTATAGCTATAAAAATATAGTAAAGGTGCAAATAAAATATTTCCATGCTAGCTTCAAAGCTCTCCCCTTAAGTTGTGCTTAGAGTTTCAGGGCCATAAGCTCTTCGCAGTCAATTTAACATTAGATATTTATTGCGCCTTTAACGTATGCTTCAAACTTACTTTATTTCTTTTCAACCGTAGTGTGTACCTGTGAGAGTAGTCAGCTTGTGATAAATCTTCCACTTATGCTCCATAAAGTATTTTTAATACACAAAGAGAAAACTGGTATGGAATTTAGCAATAGATGAGTTTTATAAACCTAGGAATTTTTTTCACGCATCTTTTGTCGACCTCACCTCTAATGTCATCTGGGATTGATTACAGACGTCCAGGCATTGGCAGTGGGCATTTAGCATCAAGTCACGTGCACGCTCGTTTGCTATTCAAATTATATTAAAAAGTGACAAAAGTTCTTTGCGGTTGAAGTCTATTTCATGCGTAACCCATACTTTAAAAAACTCGTAAGTACTTAAATAGTTATAATTTATTTATGGCATTTTAAACGTAATTAGGAAACTAACGTCAATAGTTAAAACTTATTTAGGGTATTTTAATATTGTTATGACATTAACTGACTGTTTAAAGAAACATTATTTACATACGTAAAAAGTTTCGCCAGCCTAAATACATAGTTCGTAAACTTGATGTTAGTTGTTCTTTAACAAAACAATTATGGACCTTTTGCGAGGGAAGTTCCTAATTAGCCAAGTTTAGACGTAGGGGTGTTCCGAATTAAAACTTTGCAGCGATAATTACTTTATGGGTCCTATGTTCCGAGACATTGAATTTTATGGTATAGACGAATAACGCGCACTATGGAACGATTGAATATGTTTTAAAATATATTTAATCGAAAACATTATTCGTAAGTAACACAAAATCTAAAATCTTAAGAAACAACACAAATTTACAGAACGGCAAAAGATATTAATAAAATTTTTTGAGCGTAAATGAACGATTCCAGCTTGAAAGATAGGAAATTTATTTTAGGATTTATGTAAAAAGCGGTAGAACCTTTCATAATTCGACTCTCCTCTGTCCGACACCTCTGTTTCTATCTATTAACAGGAGTGTTAAGCATTGCTGTGTTCTGGTTTCAAGAGCGTTTCAAGAGAGTGGAGGCATACTTATTAGAGGCGTTCCAAATTAGCCTTAATTGACATCAACTAGTACGAATGTAATTCTAACCGACGTTGTATACAAGTGTTCATATGCGGCAATGTCCACCATCAGGGGAACTGTATTCTCGTTTATTAGGTACATTGTAAATAAAACTAGATATATATTAAGTAAAAAAACAAATTTAGAACACGTAACTCAATGTTATGTAAGCATTAGATTAGTATACTGTACACTATAAGCCGTATATCGCGGGCGCTTGTTACGTTGAGAGAAAGCCGCAAATGGTAACAGGTAAAGGAATTTAGCTACGAGGAGAATATTAATCCTCGGGGACAGTGTAGTTAACTATGACCCACTTTATCTATATTTCTTGGGCCACTAACTCCCAGCTCGATTACAGTGGCCTCTTATATTGTTATCGAGAAAGGATCTAGGCTTTCACGTTATTACACGCCATTACGCTGATATGTTTCCGAACTTAGATTTTATTACTCATACCTAAATGTTGGAAGTGAGTCAGCTTTTCTTAAAATTAATTATCTACCAAATTGCCAGCTCCATCCGTTGCTGGTTTTAAACGTTAATTTGCATCGTAAAATTTCGGTGGTGTAATCTCACGAAAAATTAATCTTAAATCTAGGTCTCTAGAAAAATGGTCCTTTCACGAGTCGGTTTCGTATTGTGTGTCAAAAGCATTGTTTTATGAAAATTAAAAGAATCTTCCGAGAGAAAAATTATGCGCTTTGTTCCAGACCCCCATTCTGTCTAGATCCACAGTTCGCGCCAGTTTTATTTTATACAGCAGAGGGCTGGACATCTTTAAATTATAACACGTTAACGGTTGCCCGCGGCTTTGCTTGTTTATTTTAGTTCAATTTATTAAAATATCCTTGAAAAAATTGTTTTTCATTTGAGGAAAATATACATTTTGTTATGTAACGGGTACTCACGATACATGTTTTGATTTCTTAATTGCCGATATTTCGACCCAGTTGCATGGATCGTGGTCACGGCGGAACTGTGGCAATTAAGAAATCAAAACATCGTATCGTGAGTACTCGTTATATAAGAAAATGTATTACGCGATAATATAAGTCTAAAATCATATGAGGAAAACATAGTCCCCAAGTTTCATGGCAAAGTGATAGACATGAATTCTTCCTCAAAAGTTCAGAAGGGTTAACATATATTCCACTGTTTTGCTTAATCATAGACTGATGGAAGTTATGGGCAAAGGTATAGACTGTCCGAAAAATATGGGGCACCCCGTCCTGGGTGGCAAAGTGGACTCTCGTACTACATAACATGTATTTCTGTTAGAACTTCACTTTTAGGAACGACGATGTTTACAAATTGGACGATTTATTTTGCAACCTTTCATCAAAGTTCAGAGACATTAGATGACATTTTTCACGGACTTTTTCTAGCCGGCCTGCAAGAAGATAATATATTCAACTTTACCCTGCACAGCGTGCAGCAGATGTATTCAAACCGCTTATAAAGACTCCGATAAGGACAGCCATCCAATGACAACAACCCGGTGCACCTTCCAAACGACGCAAGCGCTCATGAAGTTTAACTATTGGTGAACCATACAATTCCAGATTTCGTCCAAAGTTGCTTAATTTTGTAACGGTTACAACACAAGGCATGCTATGTACGCTTGTTCCATGTTTCTACATAATTAAGACGGAAATATAATTAGAGTATATTATGTTACTTTAGTCCAGCGGTGGGTCCATCGATCGCAGCGATAATATTCTTTTTCGTTAACAATTGCCAGAGGTATGAATTTTAAAAAAGTATTTGAATTTGCCGAAGGTTTTTGGCTTTTATTTCTCCGACGGAAATTCCGCAATGTGAATAAAAAATATGCTTTCTACACTCACAGTCCCACACTAGGTTTACCTGTGTCGTGATGCCCTGGATACACATAAAGACGATTCCAAAAACATCCAGACCTAGGACAAAAATCTAAATTCATCATTTAGATGTCTGGTTGGCTGGGGATCGAACC
>DWRA01003556.1:0-11925 GCA_018250295.1 Spathilepia clonius | reverse complement strand
GGAGATAAACTTAACGAGGCATTCCAACTTAGTCCCTGTGGTCGACTTCAGTTGGGATTCTAGTCAAATCTGGAGTGGATTACAAATGTCCATGGGCGCCAGTTGCCACTTACCATTAAGTGGACTGCATGCTCGTTTGCTACTCCATCATATAAATAATAATAATAATATATTCTGGGAGTTTCAGTGTCTACGATGCACAGAAGAGATTTTAGTACTAGATATCTATAAGAGTCCAAATTCCTTACCAGTAGGCCCTAATGACTAGGTTATCACTATTTGCCTACACAGTTTGCAGGCAATTTGAATATCTGTTTCCGTTTAGCATTTAAGTGCGTGCGTGCAAGCGATTACGTTACAAAGTTGCGAATATTACGACCATACTTAGTACCTACGCATACATTTTTCATCACAATTTTACGTCTTTTTATATAATGGAAGTAGCAAATGAGCATGCAGTTCTTAATACTGTTGTTATTGGGCAGACATAGCTGTGGCGGTGGTTTAGTAAAATTACTATTATAATCAAACTGACAGTGCAAGTTGCTTGATTACAAGATGGCGGCAGTTGGTGTAACATAATTAATTTATTTAAACAATTCGTGTAAAAACGAGTAGGTATATATAATATCTAAATACAAAACTTTATCCAAATAAAGTCGTTTCCGAAAAATCAATCATAGTTGTAAATAAATATAGTATATGCAAGAATTATTTGTTTAAAGCTATAAATCAAATTACATATACTTTGCTACATATTTGGTAATGCCGGAACCGTTTTAAAATTAAGCATTCAATACAGCTAGTTTATGATCATTAAATTGTTTTCTCTTAACTGTATCGGGCTTGGTCTAAATATTACTACAACAGCAATAAATAATCACTTTTTAAGTTATTTGCATTGCAAATTCGCGTTGAATATATAGTCGGCTCGCGGAATAAATCTGTCGACGATAACTGACAGACGTGTGACAATAAAAACTGTGCAATTATCCGCTGTCGACAATAAAATATGAATTTTGTCGATGCGTTACGAAATCACTAGTCTTTTTGTAGGTACATAACTTTCTAAAACATAAATATACCTAAATGTTTTTTATTTAGTCAATCACAGTTCTGATTGAATACATTAACTTAAATTATTACGCAGTGTTATCCGAACTTATACCAAAGTACCGCGAAATTAAATTAACGTCGGGACAACGGTTTTAGTACCATAGTGGTATAAATTAAAAAAAAACGTCCCTAAACAGTTCCACCCCGTTCCTATTTATAATGCGCGGCAATACATGACAGTCCAGTTCGGCATACACTTTTACTTAAATTATGCCGCAATATTATCTAAACTGACATTGTGTTGATTCTGTTTTGCATTAGTAGGTCCAATTTTACCTACCTGTACATAGATAAAGCATAAATACGATGAATTTAAATCATATATCCGGTCAAACAGAAAGACTCATAAAAAAGACTCGTTGATACGTACGAGATATGGACGCAAATACCAAAATAATTTCGTCATAATATCTAAAGTAAAAACAGATGTTTGAACAAGTTTAACCGGACCATTGTCCTGACTCGACCCAGGCATAACTGTTCTTATAATGCACTAATTATTTGATGTGATATGACCAGACTTGAGCCTGTATTCAATAGACATATATAATTATATTTGAACGCAGTTCCATTATGTCAATGTGTTAATCGAGACATTCATGACATTTCAAATTTTGAAAATTAACGAGTAATGTGCTTGCGTCTTAACTGATTAAAAATAAGTTACATTGTTAATCGGAGAATTAAGATTAGTTGCTACTGAAATGAAGAATTAAGTATTGATGAAATATGTTGATAAATCAATAAAGAAGCGAGTTATTTGCCAAAAAATCATAGCAATATGTACAGAACTATTTAACGCAATATTTTTTTATAAAAGATTGCAGTGTAAAGGTAATATAAAATGAAGGTAAAAGGTAATATTAAAAAGGTAAAAAGTTTCAATAGGTTTTACTAAACCGATTAAAACTCGTTCATATTACCTTTTTGCATAAGATGGAAGTAGAAAACGAACAACGAGCGAGCCCCTGATTATAAGTGACCTCTGCCGCCCATGGATACTTGCATGCAATTCCAAACAGTATAAGGATTCAACCTGAAATTGCTCCTAGATGCATTGCCAAAATATGAAAATCACCAAACCTCTGTTTCCTCTGGCGAAAAGAACTGCTTTATGATAGAAATTGGTGTGGCGGTTGTACCTCTCCGCCCGAATACCGTTGTAGCTTTTACTGTTACTGATACTAGAGAACTGTCAACTGTGTATGTAACATCAAAATAACTGCGATGTTCAGGGCCTTTTTTATGATTTCGACGAAAATTGAAAACGGGTTTTAATGTAACGTAAACCCGTTTTATTTTTGTTGCCTGTTTTTTTATCTAAGGCAAAGATATTATATTATATATATGACATCTGTAATCAATCACAGATAAGTTTAAGTTTTACCTAATGCGGCCTACACATGCGTTGCTACCCCTGATAATAGAGGATGACATGAAAATCTAAAGTGCAATGAGTAGCTACTCATTGGTTGTCCATTCATTTTTATTTATAAAAATATATAAGCGTACATCTCTTTTATTTCACACAAAACAAAAACTGCTTTATGCATCAATATAATTGCGCAAAAATAGGGAAAAAAGAAGTCAAAGAGCTATTACCACTGCATGTTGTGTATACCCTACCATGCAAATCCAGCACTTTATATACGGAATGCGGAGTAAAATGTAGACTTGTGTGCTAGCTGTACACACGTTTATAGTAAAAACAAGACATGTGAAAACGTCGCGTGCAAGCTACAAAGATTTCTTTTAGCATTCAAAGAGAGACACTATGCGTAAGGTGGCTATACTTTTTGCTTTGAATGGGATAGTCCTGTTTTAAAGGGCGATTTAGTATTGACAAATCTATGTGTATGCGTGTGTCTCTTTGTATGTGATATTGCTTGTATTTTAAATTTATGGTAAGTATGTTTGCTATTATCTCTTATTTAAGTAAGAGCTAGTTTTGTTAACTTTAATTTAAGGTGTACAGTAGGTTCTTCCATTTAAAAAAATATATAAAATGCCTAAGTATTTAATCAAGAGCTTGATAAAGGTTTTATTACGTAGGTGTTTATTTAAGAGCTTTGTACAATGCAAAAACTATATACGGAGGCAGACGAATTCTTAACATTATATTCCAGTGAACTAGAATATCTATGTTTTTAGAAGCCCGTAGATGTCCTAATTTTTAAAGAAAACTAAATGGTCACATACTTTATGCCACTGATGTCGTAAACCTATACAGAAATATCTTTTTTCGGATGTGGCCTTGTTGGTTCATGTTTCGGCCACCAATTGAATTTTAATGGATCGTGATATTTTTTTAAGCAAATGTTAAACGTAAGGCTGTTTTGCTCTGTCGATTCCTGTTTGTTTAAATTTAAAAAAAATGATCACGATTAGGAAGTATATTTTTTGTACACGTACATATAAAAATTAAATAAATGTTTTTGTCATTCATTTCTGTTGTCCACAATTTACTCATTATGAGCTTAACGGAGCAACGCTTACATGATCAATTTTAATTTCTGCAACCTTTATTAAAATCAATTTTACTATGTAAGTGCACGTGGTGTGCACATATATCTTCTGTGCAATATATTTAAGTGTGCAAACTTTTATAGTTTTATAGGCAAAAATATGTGTGGCGGTGGTGCTGCCCGAGTCGAACCACAAATTGTTCTACCTGTAAATACGGTAACTAATGTTCATGGGGCCATTGACTATAGGTTAAAACTCAATTAAATCATCGTTTTTCGGGGTTAACTATGATATACATTATTTTAATTAAAGTAATTATTTTGGAGTGTCAGTTTGCTATAAAACCGAACGACTTCGTGCTACTTCCAAAGTAAAAATCGAATATATCGTTGCCAGTTTATTGCAATAACTATATTAAAACCGATTTAATTGTACTTCACAATCTTTTAACGACATTCCAAAATCATTACGATATCTGTCAATTGCCGTATCCGACACATTAAAAAGCGCGTGTTCATACATTCACGTTACTGTCCAATTAGGTTATAATGGCCTGCGTCGACTATGGGAATAACAAAGACATTAGTACTGGCTGTTGTGGAGTTGCGCAAGCGATAATCGCCCGTGACACGATTCTGGATTATACAATGTCCATTTACACCAACTATAAAAAGAAATTGTGATTTACGATTTCTTGCCTGTCCAAAATGAAACATGTATTGAAATTTTATGTGTAATTTTAATTGACAATTTCAATATTTATACTTCCTCTGTAGTTTCTGGTAATATGTATTATTAATATACGTGATTTTGAAATCAATTCAATTCCCAATTAAATTGATTTCAAAATCACGTATATTTTATCGCTAATAGTGATTTTTTGCAATATTTAGTATCTGTAGACCACGTTTATAAAAAATGTAAAGTGAGCTGTAAATTTTATACCTTCAACAATTTTAACATGATAGCACGATAGATTTGATGACTTTTAAATTTTCAGATTTAGATAAATGTATTCCTTATAATATCAGCAGTCAAATCCCGTGACAATCGGTGCAGCCGTTCTGGAGATTAGTCAAAAATTAAGAAACAGATATAAAAATTAATAATTCTATTTTTGTTACAAGTGTCGTATATTCTATCACAGGCGCTTAGTAAACCGCTATTATTTTGACATGACAAACAGACACTACATTTATTTTTGTTTTAGTTTAGTGCAGTTTAAAAATTTCATGTAATTTTCATAAATTAATAATAAACCTAGCAGTTTCCAAAATAACGTATCGGCTCTTTTTCCATTGTTCATACTGATACTACTAAACCACACAGCTATGTATAACAGAACTTCTTATAGAACTACAAGCAGTCTTCCGCAATCGCATAGAATTGATTGCAAACTTGTCGAACCCAACACTTATTTCAAATCTCAATGGACTTCAGATTTCTACATACGTATAACATGAAAACAAGTATAAAATAGTATAGTATATGAAACGGCATTGCAATGTAAGCCATATGTGTGAAATAGTACTGCGGACGGTCATTCGAGCAGCAGATAAGGTTGCATCTCATGTTACTCACATTCCACGCAAGAAACCGCTGCTTGGTCAATGTAATTGTATTAAGAGAAAATGTGTTTCTGCTTCTAAGTTTAATAAGTTTCTATTTTATTGATATACATGTATTTCTTTATAGTTTTTAGCTGAAAACTCTCGTGTTGGCATCCTACCTTTTCTTTTCGTTTCTTTAACTACATACTATTAGGTTTTCTGTATAAGCGCTGATTAGCGATAAGACCGCCTTTTCTATTCTTTTAGATTTGTAATTTCTATTGTTTCTATGTTTTTAAGTACAATATAGTGTATTAGTATTATATTGTATGTAAAATGTGGAGTGTGTTTGCTACTTGAGGCTCTCTAAAGCTGCAAATAAGTGTCAGACAACCCATAGCGGAGCGATCCTAGTGCTAGGTTATGAGTACTCTCATAATGGAATAGGAGAAATTCCATAGGGGTTACAAGTGTAAAATATGTGTCTTAAAACTAACTTGGCCATAATTCATAAAATAAAAAAATTATATTGAACATATCTTGAAATCAAATTCTAATACGAATTTAGTCATAAAAAAGAATTTCTTTAGGACGCGTTATAATCTTTACACAATTATTTTTCGGATGTGAGGTACATTATCCACGTTAATGTTATTTAACTTCACTTAAAATAATTGGGTGTAAAAGCTTTTATTTCGAAGAATCTAAGTACATTAGCGCCTTGGTCACATTTTTGAACGAATAAAAGAGAAATTGTCACAAAAAACGTCTGAGTCTAGCCTAAGTGATGGTAGGCATTCAGGTGGAACTGACCGCCTAATGGCACTAAATAGAGAGGTGACAGGAGGTCCACTCTATACTTTTAGTATTAAACCAATCAAAGGCTTTCAGATCTACACAAAGCGCCAAACTGATAAATAAATATGTTTACTCGTGTAAAGTGTTGTTTACGGTTCCATTGTGGAGTCGCCTGCTCTACGGATACTACGACTCATATGGCGTGGCTGTCACCATACTGATCTGATACGCAGAGGGTTCAGAGTTCCGTGTGAATTTAGATTTATGTTGTGTGTCTGGATGTTTTTGTATTCGTCTGTTAGGGTTTGAGATGTGTGGTAAGGGAGACACTTGTTAAAGGCGTTCCAATCTAGTTGTAGAGGGTAGCAACGCATCTATGGTAAGATTTTAATTTCGTTTGGGAGCAAATAAAAAAGTACATGGGCGGCAATGTTACTTACAATCCAGTGAGTTTCACCCTCGTTTGCATTTGTTATTTATAAAAGTATATTAAAGTAATTATTTATTAAAGTAAATTAAAGTAAAAGTAAATTTATAAAAGTTTTTATGTACAAATTTTTCTTACAACATTTAGTTATGTAACGGGTACTCACGATACGATGTTTTGATTTCTTAATTTCCGACAATTTGTACAAAATTGGACAAAATGTATTAATTCCGCGTTAATATACGTCTAAAATCATATATTTTTCTTACAACGTTTAGATTTTCATATCATTAAATCGCCTTGATATAAGTTTAAGTACTATTAATGTATTATAATTGTTATACAAGCCTCAACATAGATTTTCTGAAGTTGGATTATCTATATCTTTCAAAGTTCTTGTTAAATTTAACAGTTAGGTAATGCCTGAAGCTTAAATGAATCTAGGCTTTTCTCCAATTCGCTTTGGTCATGTTTTCAAGTGTTTCGGCTGTTTCAATTAGAATGTAATGAAACCGTGTAAATGAAGTTTTTGTCAACTTCTACTTTCAAGCATTGCGTAAATAAAAAGTACGTTTTTTAGAAAAACATTTCGTTACATTTTTTTCTGTACAAATATTTACTTCCAAGCATTCTCTATAGATTTCTATTTCCAGCAGTAGTTAGAAATATCGATTGTTCCTAATCTAAGTTAAGTTATTGTAGACATACTTCTCTATGTTTATAATTACATATTTTTTTGTTATAAATATGAAATATGAAATATTTAACCTATCAGGAATGTTTTATGGGAACGCCTCATTCCATTAACTTTTTGCATACTTTATAGGTACGGTAGGTAGAATCTGTCTGGAATATATTAGAATCTTAAGTACGTTGGAGGAATCTAGCTCCTTATTAAGTGTAGATACATAAGTCCTTTACAGTACTTCATTCCTATATCTAATATTATAGATAATAAGCTATTATTTAAACATTACAAGCAGATACTTCAGTCTTACCTATTTATATAGATAAGTAAAAGTTTACAATTTCATAAATGAAGTTGTTTTTTTCGAACATTGTCAATGTGTGTGTTTTTTCACCACATTCGTTTTCACGCAAAAAGTGTATCTATGTGTGTCACTATATGGTGACTATTATTATAGAATGAGGTCTGACCAAAGTAAGATTTCAATAGACTTTTACTTTACTTTTACCTTTTGTAAAGATTAAACTATTAGCCCTGACACACATTGCTTTTAAACTGCCCGACGCGCTTTTGATTGTATATTTGGCAAACCACAATCAGAGCGCGGTCGCGTATGAAATACAGCGGAAATGAGTACCTTAAGAGGTTACGGTCATCTTTGCTTTGTGACCAAAACAAGGCCGGAACTATTTTTTTGTTATGTAACGGGCATTCACGATATGGTGTATAGATTTCTTAATTGCCGATGTTTCGACCCAGTTGCACGGATCGCGGCCACGGCAAAATTTCGCCGTAACAAAATGTATAAATTCCGCGATAACATCATTCTTAAATCATATAAGGGTGGAACTAGGCTGAAATTTCAGATCAATAGTTACATTTGAATACATACTTTCTATCTATGTTTTTGTCAGTTTGCGTGCTTATAACTCCAGAAACACTGTTTCAATTTACATGATTCTAATCATTATATATGTATGTATGCGTTAATTATGTAAAAATTGGTTTAAAAAGTTTTTGTAACTTAGAATTACGAAAATAAGTGGTGCAGTAAG
This sequence comes from Spathilepia clonius, assembly GCA_018250295.1. Taxonomy (NCBI): domain Eukaryota; kingdom Metazoa; phylum Arthropoda; class Insecta; order Lepidoptera; family Hesperiidae; genus Spathilepia; species Spathilepia clonius. Next base: position 3,825 of record DWRA01003556.1, on the reverse strand, counting down.
GGACTTATCCGACACGTTCTTCAGGGGTAGCAACACATTTGTGGCTGTCTTCAAGTAGGACTATAATTTTATCTGAGGATGATAAAAATGAGCGACAGTAGCTACTCACCATAAAAATAGCATTAACAAATACACATTATGTTTGCTTTCTTGGTGTCAATGGGGATTAGTATTCTCTCTGCATTGCAGTGTTTACTGAAAAAACGATTTATTGAACTAACTTATAATAGTTTATTGCTGCTTGAAAGATTTTACTTCAAATGACGGAAATTATAAGCGCCACGGATAAAACAGTGACAGAAAGTTCCTAACTGTGCAAAGAAATTACGTTTGACAAACGTTTTAACGATTCAGTGAAGCAGAGATAGGTCTTGAGCAATTTTCTGGAGGCTTTCCGTCAGGGCAAAATAGGCTTAATGTAATCGTAATACAGATGATGAAGGTAAATTGTTTCGTAGTGTAAACGACAGATGTTTTCGAAATGCCACTCCAAGTGGAAAATTGTTAGATTTCGTGTCGGGTCATTGACCGCGGTGTGACCGATCATAGATTGCTCTTTATGAAGTGTTACAAAAACTTAAACAGTTTGAAGTTTTGTTGCATTTGTCACAATTGAGAGTGCTGCCATTTTGTTGTTGCTAGAGGTCACTATCTACGCGCTACGTGATTGTAATTATAATTTCAAACACATAAAATTAAAAAGAAAGACTTGTTAATGGTGCCTCCGCGATCACGAAAGATTCTGCTACGTTGTATACTTGGCTAAAATACTCGTAAATAAAAAAAAACTTCGTTGCTTTCTTTTTCCGAATTTAGACGTTTTGTTTACAAAACAAAATTTAAATTAGGTAGTGTTTTGAATAAATCACAAGCACTAAATGTACTACAGATAATTTATAAGAATTCATGATATAATTAAAAAAACATCGCATTGTCTGTGGTCAAAACGAGAGCTATAAACATCTGCTTTTAGTGTCAAGGACCTGGCCGGTTGTTTTTTAATCGTTTCCAGTTCTTGTAACGTGTACAGAATTATTATCCTCTTCCAGATGTTATCTTTCCTTAGATTTCATGATTTTGTAATTCATAAAGTCACGAACACACTCGTGTTTTGCATCTTAAGTGTCTATGGATACCTGATGTAACACTAAGTGTAGTGAAGAGATTTGTTAACTCATTTTATAAGTATAAACTATTGTCTCATGTTTCTTGTTTCAGTATAGTTTATAATCCGTTTTTTTTTGTTTTTCTTTTATTGGCTGTATTGTGTATTAGATAAACAAGAGCTAAAATTTTGAAATATAACTTTTATTGAATCAGTTTACCTGTGTTTATAATGAATAACAAAAATATTTATAAAAATAAAAATAAAGTTTTATTTATTAAAGAGATAGTTAAGGCGGTAAATATGCCGACAAACGTAATCTTCTACCTGTAAATGAAAGTCCCATCAAAATCAACGTATCAAATTAGGAGCGTACAGACACACAGTACGCATTTTATCATAAACAAAGGCAGCGTTTCAATCACGGCGTTCAAACCGCCTGCAGTGTGACGCCAAGTCGATCGAGTTTGACCACAAACCTCAAGGTTGATCGCTACTGGAATACACGACTGTAGTGACTGATTGTGCTGATAACCTTAGGTACTAGTTTCAGATCCGGCTGCGGCTTAGGTGTCAATGTCGCGGGATAATTTACTAGTGCGAACATTTTATATTTATATATCTAAACAATAACAATAAATAAAGTGCTTTAAATATCGTAAAATTACCGTTGTACCCATTTCTATCTTACTACAGCAGCGCTAGTTTGTAAATATATGGTAAGGCTAGGGAATGCAATCCCGCAAGAAATTTTCAATCCCGGTATTTGTGAAATTGGACATTCTCAATCCCGCGGGAATTTTCTGGAATCCACGTGCATTTTACAAATAAGTTGCAATTTATAAACATTTCAACAATTGACACAAACACTATCTTCAGCTTAATTTTGTAAATTACCCTGTTACTGTATGTTATACGAAATATCAGCTCAGGATCCCTTATAAATATTGAATGGGGTATTTTAGCGCTAAACTCGCATACTTGTCTCAAAACTGGACTTAAAATACTTCGCTCTGTTAGTAACATACCTATGAATTTCATGGTATGTAGGTCCGCGCGGGATTCCCTTCATATCACGACCGGGATTTGTTCCGCGTATATTGATCAGCCGCTATATTGCAGTGTTAACTTCTTTCACATAATGACTCTTGTAGTCCTAAATAATCAAGTTTAGTTTTGTTTACGAAACTATTATACTTTTATTACGAACATGGACAAGTATTTAAAATTTATATAAGCATTCGAAAGGGCTAGACTGATTTTAATGGGACTTTGACTGAAAGATAACTTATATAATGCGGAGTAAATTTTATTTTAGAAAATATATTTGGGTTCCGGGGGAAAAATGGATTCATAAAATCTATCGCGTACGCACCATTTCGTCAAAATTGTTGAACGTATAAAATTACAGTAATTTGTATGTTATGTATGTATTTTTTTTTAAAACTCGGGTGAAACCGCGGGGAGTAGCTAGAACTCAATATATTCGCTAGGGCGTTACTTGAACTTATAAACGAGGTTGTCTGAAATAGCCTTACAATAGCTAGCTAAAAACCTGCCTGTTTAGACGTATGATATACACTGAATGCTAAAGGTAAAGGCTGACAGTTCGAATTAAGGTTGGAGTTGTACGTACATATTTCTGCTAAGTATCTGGTTTGGTTCTAATCCATTTACCTGCTGATTATATCTGAATTTGAAGTTTGTGCTTTTTGTAAACAGATAGAGTAATACACCCTCTTAAGGATCTTTTTATAATACAGATAAACTATTTTAAAAGTGGATGAACCGTTTTGTGGTCCGACTCCGGCAGCATACCTATTTTTGCTTAATAACTGCAGTGATAAGCGTTGCTTTCTTCTGGTTTGACGGGTGTGATAAGGGAGACTTTCTGATCCGAGGCATTAAAACTTAGTCCTGAGGAATAGCAACGCATTTGTGGTCGCTTTCAGGTAGGAGTCTAGTGTTCTCTAGGATGAATTACAAATGTCTTAAATAGTCTTATATATAATAGTACAATATTGTATAGTATTATTCAATTATTATACACATACTTGTTTATTAAATATTACCTAAAGTAAAAGAAAAAAATTAAAAGTTTAGCGCTACGTACGTAGCATGAATATGTTTATGCGTCATTGCACAGGTAAATTTATTTCCTATTCATTACTATTATTAAATTAAATTACTATTCATTACTGATTCTTCTTCTATGTTATTTACTGGTATAAATAGATAGTAATTATAATGTTAGTGAATAACGCGGAAATAAATATTACATATAACAGCGTGTATTAAATTATTCATTTTATTTAATTGCTATTTAATTTTATGGATACTATGAAATGTGCAATAAAATCATTATTTCATAATATTTTTAAATACATTTATTCAAAAACAAATAATACACTAAGATTTATATTTTGTATATCAGCTGATATCCTAAGTGTTAAAGTTCTAAGTGCTGCGCTAACTTCCGTGAACGATTTTAGGTAGTGTTCTATCCTATTGATGGTGAACGTAAAGACCACTTAACATCAAGCATACTGTGCGCTCGTTTATTTCTTTGACAACATATTATATAATGCATTAAGATTCTATTTACTACCACTATTAAGACTAGTATATAAAATTATGTACAGATGAAAAAAATATATGTAAATGCAACATATATATTTATTTTTATTTATTTATTTAACTATGGGTTACAAGGGTGAACT
>DWRA01003555.1:0-11927 GCA_018250295.1 Spathilepia clonius | reverse complement strand
TTTGTGATCCACCCCAGATAAAACCAGAATCCCAACTGAAGTCGACCACAGATGCGTTGCTACCCCTGAGGACTAAGCTGGAATGCCTCGTTAAGTTTCTTCTCCCTGATAAGAAATGACTAAACTACTTTTTATCGCAGAACTATAAAGCTATTATATGAAACAATCCTATAAATAAAACCACCCATTTCCCGCAAAGTGCTGATTTGACAACCGGGCGAGTAACTGTAAGGAAAGGAAACTCAGTGGGCGTTAAAGACATGCAGTGTAGTGTAACAATAATTTATGTGAACATTTCTATCCGCAATTTATTTAGCAGGTGACGGTAGTCGTGAAAGGTGAGAGCGGTAACGAACGAATGGTATCGGAGTGGTTAGGGACGCGCCGATAAACTTCATTATATACTGAATATACGTGGAAATTAATCTAAGTGTGATAATAAAATCATTTAGGTATAGGCTAATGTTCTAGTTAATATGTAAGTGATTGAGTACCATTTTTATGGTTTAACGTAACGAAACGACAGACGGGTTACCTAGTGGCAAGCATTCGCCGTCGCCTATGGACATTTGCAATACCAGAGAAGTGGCCAATAATTCGCCGGCTTTAAATGAATAGCGGCTGAATGAATCACGGTCTTTCAATCCAAGGGCCCGAGATTTAAAGGCCAGGCACAGATTTTCCGAAGTTATCAGAAATTAATTATCACTTGGTGAAGGACAACATAAGAAACGTACAACTGAGAATTCCTTGAAAAATAGTATTTCAGGTGTGTGCGGCGTCGACTAATACGCACTTGGCCAGCGCGGTGGACTATGGCCTACCCCCACTTACTCTGTGAGGAGACTTGTGTCCAGCAGTAGGGCAATTATGGGTTGACACGTAATGTCTCATCGGCAGTTTTGATTTTGGTTTTGTTATGAATCTTCAATAGACAGTTGACTAATAGGTCAGGCAAGATTTGGACAGTTGGTCAGTGAAGAAGACTTTTTTAGGTATAATATAGAAGTAAATATCCAGTTCATAAAATGGTGCCAAAAAAAAACTTTCCTACTAGAAGGTTAAATTTAATAAATTACGTAAATATATGTAATTTATTTATATTGCCCGATTTTATGAAGTTCAGTTTTACTATCATATTGAACGTTTACATTCAAATAAGAGTGATTTAGTGCCAATATTCTCATTATTAAGCGAACATTGCTTAAAACATAAACTGTATGCAATTAAAAGTACTGTATGTTTGTCGGTGTGGAGTTGGTACCGCTAATTTAAATTTAGCGGAACTTTCGTGGAGTGATAAATAACATTATAGGGAAAATCGGGTAGTTATTGTATCTTAAAAATAAGGTTTTTTACAAAAAAACATCGTTCATTTTTAAATAAAATCTGGATTGGAAAGCGTGGAATACACTCCAGGTCTTCCCCAATCGTGGGGAACTATGTCCAGTAATGAGACGACAAGCCTTGCCAAAAGGGAGTCGCATGCATAGTGCTTAATGCTAAAATACAGTCCGAGCATAATGATTTCATCACTTTAACGGCCACGCAACATACGCTAATTTTATATGTTTAACATAACGGTGTAATTACATGCATAAGTGGCACTTACGTATATGTAATTATCAGTGATATCTACTGCAAATGAAAGCTCTCCGAACAAGACAATGAGTCGAATGTGGGACGTAAAACGAACAATTAAACATGTCCAGTCGTAATAATGATATGTTATATAAATAGCGCAGATTGTACGCTGAGACTGGTTTTTTATTATTTTTTATTTGATTACGAAGTAATTGTTACTAGTGACAGTAAACAGAATGATTGCTTAATTAAAAGTAAATGTTGCAACTTTTAAGTACCTACGATTTCATGTTTGAAAAATATATTTTACATTATTGATAATCTTTGTAAAGTGTTATTTTTTCGATTTTTTAAGCCTGAGAGCAGTTGGTCATAGCATATAATTTTATTAAATACATTCATAAACATCGATTTACTTTCATTATTACTACTACAAGTGCGGAATCGATACACAATCGATTTTAAAATTAATTTCAAAGATGGCATAACCTTCTACGAAAGAGGTTAAAAAATGTTGATTCTTCCTAAAGCATATTAAGATTCATACCTAGTTTTAGGTTTGTTTTCATCTTAAATAAATCTTTAACAATTTCTATATGTGGTACTAATTTACATTGCTTACAATCTTCACATCGACTTTTTATCTCTTTTATCAAAACTAAGGTTCTTATTAGGTATCATCGTCTCGATTCAAATATCAATCTCACGCGTCATTCAAAATTTTCGATTGGTCTAAAGAGAATAAGGAAAATTGTATTTTCGTTACAAACTTTGTCAACGTTATTTTCAGATTTGCAAAAAGCGTTGCAGCTAAGCACTCTAACAAGACTTTAAGTATACATTGTCTGTGTACCGGTTACGATGAAAACAATTACATACACGTGCATAGTCGAGTGGAGCGACTAGCGCCGCAAAAACTGCGACAACAATAGCTAATACCGCAATTAACACTTGGATATGTAGCAAGTACGAGCATAAGAACTTTATAGTAGTACTTGGTAATAAGTGCTGCGTATGCTCTAAGCTCTTATATATCATCACTAACCCATTACTGTCCCACTGCTGGGCACGGGTCTCCTCTCAGATTCAGAGGGATTAGGCCATAGTCCACCGCGCTTGCCAAATGCGAATTGGTAGACTTAACACACTTTGAGAACTTGTTTTTTTCAAAAAACTCAAGTGCAGTGCAGTGCAGGTTTCTATATAATTGTTTATATTGTTGTAGGTTTTTGTGTGATTCAACTGTTGTAAGTTTTACCTATTCCAGTTCACATTTAGTAGATTTATAATACTATTTTAATTAGGCTTAGAAGGGATTCTAAAATTCCATATAGGTATTCTCTCATCAATAATTTCTACAATAATACAAGTTTATTTACTACTTTGTAACACTTTTTTACAAAAGACATTGCTAAAATCAGATGACACTTCATACGAAAAAATAAGACTGTTCCAAACAAATAAAAAAGAAAGGTATTTAATAAGAGACGTAAAGATCAGCGAGAGTAAATTGTACACAATCAGTGCAACGTGATTGTAAATACGTAATATCAGCTAAATAATATTATTTTAACACGAAAAGGTTAAGAAATAGTCCTTTAATATAAAAAAAAATCTTAGCATATTTTTCATTTAATAAGGTTCAGGGTTCTGTTGTAGGGTTTTTGACGTCACATACATTTGCATATAAATTTGTATATTCTATTGATTCGATTATTCGATTTCGTTATGATTTTATTTCAGTACAAATTCGTCACTTAACAAAATTAAAATTGAACGAAAACGTCATTACAAGTACAATCGATAAAAAATCATTTCTATGTTCACAATTCAATCTTAATTGTTACAATGGGTACTTGAATGATTTTTGTTCATATTTAATTTACCTTATCAAACACCCGTCGTATAGCGATCGTGGCGCCGCAATAAACTACGTGAGCATAAAAAACTTACGTGATAGTTAATACAATAGCGATGGCAATTAACATTTAGCACGCAGATGTTTGAGTACGTACATTATATTTCATGCTTGTAATGGAGACGAGATAGCCGTGCCTTTAACATTGCCTCCTGCATTTCTAGGTTATGTATGGATGACGTGAAGATTGTGTACTTAAGCATTGTTAAGTTTTTATAGCATGTAAACAAGCAGTAAACGCGCACGAAGTCCATCTAAGCTAGGTTTAGGTTTGCCTCTATTTTGATATTAAGTAAATAGGCTCCACTGGTATATTTCTACACTAAAAAGGACGGCAGGCATTTATCAAGGTTTGTAAAATATATTCAAGTTTGTATGAGTAAAGTAAGCGTGGAGGCTTACGCGACGTTCCTAATTAAATTATATTTAATAGTAATATAAAACTTAGAAATAATAATACAAAATTAATATTTAATAAATTATACCGACATTTTCATAGACAATTTCATACCGGCTTATCTTTTTTAAGCAGTGTCAAACTAAATGCACGAGATAGAACAAAGGTATCCAAACTAACTTGACATAATTATAGCACTTAATCCTAGCACGGTGTACATGTGTTTCCTTGGAAAGCGGCGTTTATCGAAGATGCGGCAAGTAGGTCACCGGCGCGGCGATTGAATGTAAATGCGCGGCCGCGCTCCCACTGTCATCCTCGACACTAACACCATATCTGCATAGATTTATAGAGATAATCTCATGATATTTTAAAAGTTAAATTGAATGGGATTTTTATAAGAAAAAAGAATAATTGTTAAAGAGATTACTTACTTAGGTTTAGGTTCACTTTCTCTGGTTTTTATTGTGTTTGTAAACATGGCTAGTAAAATTATACGGGAATAACTGTACTTGCCTATAACATACACATTTGAAAACATTTGAAATGTCTTTTTTAGATATGGATTTTTGAACAAAAAACAGGCTTGGACATATTTTTGATATGTTATAATAAAGCTATTTGCATCAGGATTACTGTGATAAAAAACCTGTTTTCTTTATTAATGTGATTCGAAACTAGGTAATTTAAGGGCAGCTGGCCATTGTATCGAATATAACTAGGCTCAAAAACTGACCCATACAATACATTTTCGTCTGAAAGATTGTAAAAGAATTAAAAGTTAAATGAAGATATTAAAAATTATCATAAGGCAATTGAACAACAATGACGCTGACCAAACAACCTACATTACAGACGAATTAAATTATAAAACAAATCTACCAAAATAAAAAATAATTAGCGCGTTGTTATCCTGCATTAAGACAAGCGACGCATGTCGACCCTAGTCACCCTCGCGTGCGCCGCGCCGCGCCAATGTCGTCGCCTGCGCATTTTCCGTTTTTTGCCACCCTCGAAGGTTATGTGCCCGATGGCCACCGTTTCGCGTGTCATGTATTTGTGGCGTAGAATCATGATTTATTGATGTCTACTTGAACACGGCTTCGTTAGTCTTTTTGTAAGTAGTTCGTTGTATTGCATGTACTACTCGTACTAGTAAATTGAGATTTTTACGTCTGTTTTAATCGAATTCGGATATTTGTGGCTATTGTTTATTTTAGTTGTTATGCAAAAGAGTATTTTGTATAAAAAGCTAGTTTACGGATCTTAAATTCCTAACAAGTTTGCATAATAGAGATATATTTGATAACAGTTTTTGAATTCTTTATTTTAAAAAATTTCGACCAGTAGTTATTTTTTGACTTGGCCTAAATTATTTACTCACTTACGTAAAATATAGGTACATGAGGAAATCGCTATTTTATGTTAAGTAATTTTTTAGTTTTCTAAAAAATTATAACCATAAACTATAAACTGTATCACAGGTATTTTTTATTATCTGTACCTAGCTAAAAGATGTTAGTACAACCTGAATAGATTGCATTTCTAGCGTGACCGTTGGATTTATGTCAGCATCAGTATAATGATTTATTGGTGTCTGTTCAGATAGTGTATTGTATGTTGGAGAATTAATAAAAATAACTATAATGATATCATTAATGGCGCAAAAAATGTACATTACGTGTGTCACAGACTTAAATAAAAAAAATACAATAAAGGATAAATTGATACGAGCTTTTGGCTTTTTTACCGATATTTTTAATCTGTTCTGTAAAAGATATCAACACAGATATTGTAAGCATGATGTATACTTGAATACATTTAAATAATTATTGGGTTGATGATTCATATTTTTATTTGTTTAAGGCAGTATGGATAAATAAGTATTTATTAAACTGAAATGCATTTTTTAAACAAATACGTAAGTAAAACATTATAAAAAAATACAACAAGTGCAGTTGTAATTAGTTTTATGACGTATCCTCCATTTTTTGCGTTGATTAACTTTTGACGATACCGAAAATTTTAAAATTATGTTAATAATTAGGACTATATTTTAAAAGCTACTAATAAAATCAGTTGCGACAGGCACACCCACATCCCACAAAAGATTTTACACAAAAACATTCAACTGACCGTACATACAGGGAAAAAGTCACATAAATGATTACCATTAAGTAGTAAGTCAATCTTAAATATATTATGCACACTGTCAATTAAGAGGAATCCGAGATCGCGTTAGTGTGAAATGATATATAAGTCTTTGTATGAAAATTTTGACTAAAGTCCGCTCTATAGCCCTATATTTAATCTCTTTGATCTAATATGACACCGTTTTTAATTTGGTACACGAAACCTGTAAAGATAAAATAAACTTCCGAAAAACATTTATTCTTTCATACCAAAGGATAAATCAGTGAATTATGTAGGTGCCTAACCTTCAAAAAGTTGAGTCTATGAGGATTTTTAAGCGGCAAAGTAGTTCGAAAGTCGAGGGCGCTAACCCCAAGTCTTCCGTTGTCCGTCAACGAATGAAATTAATCTTTATTTTAAGCGCAATATGGTAGCTTTTGTTTTTACGCAACTTTACGAATATTTGTCTTTTTAGTCGTTGGAAATAAAAAAATATTATTAAATACTTTATTTGTGCCAAGTTTTTTTACTTAAATTTATTAAAATATAATAGCTATTTTGTTTCGATCATTCTGTACCAAATAATAAAAATGAAAGCTTAAAGTTTTGTCCATAGAGTTGGCAGATGTTTTTAATTTAACACGTATTCTCTTGATAAAAATAGTACATACATTAAAATCATTTAACAATACATTCACTTTTATTTTCACTTTACCAAACTTACAGAGATCTTCGCTGTTGGACTACGCCATAAGCGTACCTACCTACATTTTGCAGCATTATAAGACTAGTATAGCACTACCTTATTCTGGTTGAATCTTATTATAGCCGCGGTTTAGAAAGGTAGAAAACGCGACGTTTGCGATATAAATCCTGACACAATAGACGATGCCCGTATGTATAAATTTGGGCACAGTAAATACTTAATGTGTAACTACACAAATAAAAATAGAAATTAAATTATTATTAATTATTATGGATATTTACTACATTTACTAGACACGCGGCAGTGCGTCAGCAAGTTACAAAAAAATGGCGACGCAGTCTCGTGTCTTATTTGACACGAACTATTTGAGGCTATATCATTTAATTAATGAGTCGGCTTGCGAGATACCGGAAAAGGAACATGTAACAGGTGACATCGGAAGTGGCAGATAGACATTATACTTGATTTTACTTCTACGACTTAAAACTACTGTCTTTATACACGAGTTATATAGCTAATATATTTTTTAATACGTATAAAAAATAATTGTAGCGCTGCTGCTGTATGTGCTGCGTATTACAATAGTAGACTTTTAATATACTTATATATCAATATAAGTTATACGACACATTAACGAAGTTATCACGATCAACAACCATTCACAATTCAATTATTATATTACAGATACCTTGAGGGAATTGATATAATAATTAACAGGATAAATATAGACTTCGGTTTCAGACTGAAAATACGAGGTAGTTCGCTCTGTCTAATTTTGTATTTATATTCTATGTATTAGATCCTGTAAGTTTCGATCTAGATGCCGGAATACACTTACTGACCTTAAAGTAGTACCAAAGTCTACTTAAGGGTGGTAATGGATGGTGCATTATACCTTAAATAATTGCCAGCAGAAGGAATAGCTAAGCTTAGGAGAAAATTTTATATGGCAGTTAGAGCAATTTTTTTTATTACACACATACTATTATTAATAGCAGCGTACTACACTTAACGTCAGGTTACTGCATGTCATGCAGTTGCATGACTTTTTAAGAAATATCGAGCTTATGAATGCAGTGACTGCATTTGTCAGGTGCACTGCGTGACACTCACTGACAATGTAATAAAACAATCAATTTGATTACCTAGTACCGTCAAAGCCGCACACGAAGTGATGATTATGCAAATTACACCGGCTAATTGTTTTTGAAATAAAACTATTTGCTCTCTTATTTAGCGTTTACACCTTTATGATTATGGTGATTTGTAGGACTAAAGGCAAACCAACTGCTTGACCACATTCAACTAAAAGGCTGCCAAGAACTGTAGGTGCCTTTTTTATAAAGTTAAAATAGAAAATGAGCATTCAGTCTACTTGGTGGTAAGCTAGTAGTACCCTTGGACGTCGGTAACCAACTAGAACAGACCCATATGGAACAGAGGTTCTGACTGAAGCCAAGGTGTTGCCACGCTTGAGGATTAAGATGGTTGTCTCATATGTACGTCAGCCGGCATCTGCATTCTTCCACCGAAAAGCAAGTACTGTTTCACGGTTCTACTATCTTCTGAATTGTCACCTGTCGGTCTGTTTTACCTCTAACAAAATCTACATGTAGATGACACGTTAAACCGAGAAAATAATGTTTTCTTTTGTAACAGATCGATTTTCAGAATGTTATATGTATACAGGTATTTAAATACTAATTCCATATGGAATTTGTGTAACAAAGTGTTACAAATGCTGTTATATATTTGATAGATGCTATGCAAGATCTATGTCATAGTATATGTCTATTTCATACTATAATGCCAAACTAATCTTAATTTAAGACGAAATATTGCAATTTGCAATTATTTTTTAACCTATCGTGCTACTTGATGACTATTTATTCGCAAATAAAAGTCATTTGGCCTATACTGTAGCAACAGATACAGAAAATAGTAAACTTAATTATGTAGTTATTGAGCTGTAAAGAAATACTAATCAACAGTGGCAATGAAAAAAACAAGTCTCGAATTACTGGGCGACTCCAAGTGCGCACAATGAGGAAGCCATCCCGACGTTACGTTTTGTGATTGCCAGCGGTCCCTGCCAGCCTCTCATTACATTTACGCACCACCATTAAGCGCAATCAACCTCTCATCACTCACGGAGATGGGGGAAACAATAAAAAGAACGCTAATTAATATAATTCCCGACTGCCACTCATGCGGAATGCACATTTGTGATTAAAATTAAAATACAGTCGTATACAAATAAAAATATTATCAAAGCTTTTATAAGATAAAGAAAAAAGTAATTTGACAGCAACACGCATGCACGAGCGCGCGTAAACATTTTAAATGTGGAAGTCGTTTAAATTTCGATTCAGGAACAAAATGACAAGTGCGGAAACGTTGGGAAAACTCCTCTCTGTATGTTTAGTTTCCCCATGCACGTTGTCGGAGCGAGGCGAGTGCGTGCAACCCTTCATTACGACCTATGACTATTACGGCGCAATCAAGTTCTCAGCACATACGCGAAACTACGGAAACAATAAAACAAAATTGACGTATAAAGTCACCGGTTGGACTAATTTCGATTAGTCGGTCCGAAACGCATTATCCCTTTATACCCGTTAACTGCCGTCATAATTATCAATTAGTCATTATGTTTACTATATCCTTGAAGAACTTAATAACGGTAAGAAACTGTAACGATTACACAATCCTAAGTTACATATATCTGATAATTATTAACGACTATATAAATTATGTTTCCGATACCTATTCTTTTTCTGATAGAAATAGAAAATATTGAATAAATGTTTTAACGTTCGCAAATAAACTGCTCGTAATTCATGATTATGGCCATTTCCGCTGTAAATATGTAGATATCGTAAAGTAATATACCTATTGGTAAATAAATACGGTTACCAATAATAAATTCACATACACAGCTAGCTGTCTGCACGAACATTTTCGTCTTTACATGCAATAGAATTTGGTCAAATTTTAATTTTTGGTATGATATAGCCAATATTACCCAGATAATGCGAATATAAATGAATGCCTATTATTACTTAATATCATAAGATGATCCGTTTCTATTTACACAAATATTTATTACATTTTACAAATTCAGTATTTATTAGCCAGGAATAGACTAAAGCATTATGCGATTACAAAAAAATAATAACACCAAAGAAATTATACTACAGGTACTATTTAATGAATATTTCATTGAGGCGGTGCAAAGATAGAAAAAGCTTTTAAATACATTGACGTCAATAAAGAACAGAGCAACACGATTATGAAGCTCATGTTCAATATTTCACAGGTAACGTCTACCGCCTACCATATCCAATCCAAAGAGAATAGAGCGCACGAGGTTTTAAAACCATTTCGGCCGATGGAACAGATAACATATCGACACATGAATAGGTGATCTTAATTTATCTGTGAAAGGTTCCGGCTAACACCGTATCGATCTAATCGAATCATTAAAACTAACAAGCAATTTATTAACTCCATATCCCCCGTGGAAACTAGCCATACGTTCATTACAAACTGGTAATGTATGGTTAATAGCAGCTTTTAAAGTCAATCTTCCCTTATTTGAAGTTGAAAGTGGTGTCTAACGTAATAGTAAACAAATAGATATTGGCACATTTTAGATAGCTATATCAAATTGAATGCACTTTATTAGAAAAACGTTAAACGGTTCCTTTTGTCAGTCGTACTTTGTCATAATGTTGTATTGATAATTTGTTACTTGATAACATTACCTATTCAGTGCGAACATATAAAAATGTTTAGCATTGAGCAAAAATAACTCGGAATCACTTTTATATATTTGACAATGAGCGAAGGAGGTCAGTTTTTGCCAGTAATTATTTATTTACACAGTAATTATCCATCCACGACGGCATTGTTATTGCCGACCTTTACGTTTTTATTGGCGTGTAGGAATCCTGCACTTCGCGATACGTCACTAATAATTTCAACTGGAACCACTGACGATACGTGAGATATTCCAATTAGATTGAACTCGCTGGTTAAGTACGGATTAATTTTATTTTTACTAGAATTATAAGCTGTTGTGATTCATCAGATATTTAAAAATATATAACGGAAATTTATTTGAAGTATCGTTATTTGCAATTACAAAACAAATACTATCCAGCTATTTTTGTTTTAAACCCTAAAGTATTCAGAACTTGTTTACTTGAATCCTTCACTATAGTAGGCTTATAAAACACATTGTACTTACTGTGCGGTGGTGTTAGTGAGAGAGCGGAGACAGCAGGCGGTGGAACCGGCGGGAACATGTCTTGATGTGGCGGGAACATCCGCGGGGGCGGTGGTGGGTCCGCCTCGGGCTCCTCCGGCTCTTGCTTGTGCGGCGAACGACCGCGGGCCAGTCTCACTGCCTTCAGGCCTCCCGGGGAACGGCGCATCGACAGGTTCTCTGGGGTGTCCGACTCGCCTGAGCGCCGCCGCGGCCTGGCCTGCTTGCGGCGCGGCTGCGGGCTGTGCGGGCTGGCCGGCGGCGAGGCGGCTGCCTGCCCCGTCGGCGGCGTCGGCGGTGGCGATCTCTCTGTCTCCACCCGCGCCCGTGCCCCCCGGTCTGCCAGCCCGCGAACCCGGAGCGACTCTCCCGCACGGATCACGGTACCTAGCTGCTCCTGCGCCACCGACACTTCCCCGCGATACATAAAGTCCACGACGGCTTGCACCTCCCATCCTTGAAAGTCTTTCAACACGATCACCGGGTGCTTGCACGGATTTTCGCTGAAGATCCGACGAAATAGCGGACTGCACGCGCCGAGCAGCACCTTGTGCGCGCGGACGCGGCGCTCGGCGCACACGAGGGTGACGTCGACGAGCGTCTCCGCGTGCAGCAGCGCCTCGAAGGAGCGGAGCAGGTGCGCCTGGTGGTTGTTCCAGCGCAGGCTGTAGTGCTCCTCGCCGGCGCTCGGCTTGTCGTCCATCGCGCGTGCCGGTGCAGACGCGTGTGCGGAGCCGCGGCGCGGTTCGCCGGCGGGCGCGTGCGCGGCCTCGCGCCGCCCTCCGCCCGCTGAGCACCACACTCCAACCCTTTCGCTCAGATCGCCGGGCCGGACCGCGGCACTGGCATCGCTCGAATCGAAAAGTTTGGGAGCACTGCACGGCACTGTGTCGTCACGAGGGTGGCGCGGGATCGTCGC
>DWRA01003554.1:0-11927 GCA_018250295.1 Spathilepia clonius | reverse complement strand
CCCACATAACCCGGTGTCGCTCCCACGGTACCGGGTACCTTTTGAAGGTTTCCCCCCCGTAACAAAAAAAAAAAAAAGATGGTAAGTGGCCACTGTCGCTCGTGGACATCCCTAATCGATCCTAAGATAAGAGTCTTACCTAAAAGGTGAAAAATGATGTGGCGGATGCATAACCACAAAGGGTTCTACCACCTTTAAACAATTCAAACATAATATGGAAAACGGTTACAAAAAGAGTAGCATTTTTTGCAGAAGAATCTTTGAAACCTTTTAAGCTTATTTTATATCTATTGTTTTAGATAGGTATTCAGTTAATCAAAAAACGTAAATTGAATCCAATACAAAATACCTGGAATATTATTAAGTGAGCTTGATAATCACCAGTTAGCCAGCGAAACCTCGCCCGCCCTGTGCCGTGTCAATTTTTCTCAGCTTTCTGCGAGAGTTGCTGAATACCCCCACCCCAGGGGCGTGAAAGCACCGGTCGTGCGCAGGCGCCGCTAAGTGTGTCACGCAGGTCGACGAACGCCGGCCTAGACCCACATACAATTGGGGCACAATCAGCGATAGTATACCGAGCACGTTGACCCCGCAGTGAAATGCCCATCTCTTTTCTTAACACTCTTTCTCTCGACGTTACCACTCGCTGGCCTGATTAACATAGCGACGCTGACGTCAAATCTCAAGAGTCAGTTGAGATTTTGGCTCACATGTATCCGTTATTGATATTCAATATCGAATTTTAATTGACGATCCAAATTTGTTAATTTTCATTGGGCAGAAATTGTAAATTTTTGAGCTTTGGTAGGTAAAAATTTGATAAATTGATTGTAAGTAATGCGCGTATGTATATTAGTAAAACAATATTAAGTCGTTAGATCAAGCATCTTATTATAATTGGAATAAACTCAGATGTCGTGATAGATTGCTCTGCATTCCGCTCGCATGTTACAATCCTAGGCATCCAACGGAACTGTCGCTTAAGAAACTGTAATTAAAACAATACGAGAGCATTCATTCTTTTGTAGGTATTCGTTTGTAGAAGTTGAGAGGGGTCGGTGAAAATTACTCATGTTGAACAACTGAAAAACTCGCGTGCAGTGTGTTATGTGTGATTTACTAGTATGTGATACTCTAGTGGTTGAATCACGGCCTCTTAATCGAGAGGTATGAGGTTCAAACTTTAGATTTTTCAAAGTTATGTGCGTATTAGAAATTAATTACTCGCTATAACGGTAAAGGAAAATAGTCTGGGGATATAGGTAAACTTGAGAGTTATTAATACAACTTCTTAAATGTGTGTGAAGTTTACCAATTCGCTAGCCAGCACGGTGGACTATGACCTAGGCTTCTTACTCTGAGAGGAGACCCGTGCCCAGATGTGGGACAGTAATGGATTCACGACGGCTAGTATGTGTATAGATACAAGTCGTACAAATAGTTGGAACATACGATGAGCGCACAATTTTCACTTTCAGATAAACGTAAGGAAAATTATCAGCAATTATTAATCAATTCTAGCCAAGTTTTGCCTACTAAATTTTAAAATTTGTCAACTTTTCTTGGCTTGTCATATTTCAATTTTTGAAAGGCAAAAAACTGGTTGAAATCGATTATTGCTAACTGAAGTTACTTGACTATTAGCCTGTTTTAACGATTTGGTAATTCTCTTTCGTGTTTTGAAGACTTCATTCAAAATTTTCTAATTTCAATTACGAGTGAAGATGAACGAAATTTAAGTACATTTATTAATCCAGTTTGCTTGTAGTATGTTTCTGTCTCCATGTTAAAACTGTGAAAGACTTGAAAACTTTGATCTATATGTTCAAAAAGTTTCTATTATACTTTGTATTACTATGATATTCTTTTTGTTTATCTAACTTTACATCAATTTAATCTACTACTAGGGAATGGAGTTAGTACCACGTTTTTTAAAACTATCAAAGTGATTTATCAGCATCATCGTACGGAATATTAATGGATTGGTATAGGAGCTTCCATGTAATTCAAAAATCGCGCACGGTAGTGTGGTCTTCAGAGAAATCATTCTGATGCATCCAATTTCCTAAGTGCTATTTGCATACGTGGTAGAACTCTTTATGGTTCGACTCCAGAGGCAGCATCGACACACCTATTTCTGCTTAATAACAGTGATAAGCGCTGCTGTCTTCAGGTTCGAAGGGTGTGGTAATATTTATCCGAGGCTATTCAACTTAGGTCATGCAACAAGAGTAGCATCTGTGGCCAACCTCAGGAAGGATCTTGTCTGGGGTCGATTTCAGATTTCCACAGGCGGCAGTAGCCATTTATGATCAGGTGGACCGCATGCTCGTTTGCTACTCATTATATAAATAAGAGAAATAAAGTGTTTTTAAGTGTACTACGATTGAACAAACAAAAGCGAATGGAAAAGAAAGTAAAAATGAGCGCATTGATATAAATGAGAAGTAGGCGAACATAGGTGCATCGAGAAATGTGTGCAAGCGAACGCTGTGGTTTCATCTAGGGATGTGGTGAAATCATCGATGTGTCGATATTTATATTAAGTCACAAATATCGATACTCCGATAATTTAAAATATTCGAGTATCTTTTTTGTCATCGATAATTAGTAAAACATTAATTTTGATTATGTTTTTTTCTATTGACTTAATCGTATTACTATATAACATATTTAAACCTCGATATTTCGATTTGTTCATATGATAATATCGTATATGAAAATATCGATATTTAGGGTCGTAGTAGTCGATATTACCGAACTTTCGATGCAATGCCGTATCCCTACTTTCATCTCTCCGGGGGAGAAAAAGTGATGGCGATTGAACTGGAAACTTCGGCGATTCAGAGCGAGTATTGTCTCATCGTTCCCGCGGCTCGATGCACTCGGATTGCACATTTTTTCCCCTACTTCTTCACTTTCTTCTTATGTACACTTTCTAGGCTTTATGGTGAAATGCCTACGCTTTCTAACGTAACACCAGTGCAAGTTTTTCTTGCGATTTGCAATGAAAACGAGTCGGCTTATTAATGATTTGAGGTTTTGTTTCTAAAGAGACAATTGCCAAATCGTTATCAGTGTATTTATCGGTTGTTTGGATACTTAAAAGGGTGAGATACGCGCAAAATAAACAGCCTCTCTCTATCCGTTATTTCGCTTCATACCTATAGTTCGTATTTAGGTCATCGTCTTTGTGAAGGCTTGCTCTGGAAATCTGCATAGACGGATGTCGGGGCTATTAGATATTGTAAGTTTCTCTATCGGAGAAACTTTCGGAGTGAGCGAAGTGTGTCGGGCCGCGGGCCAGGCGGTTGGTCGTGCACCCACGGAAATGGGTCCGCGACAATAAACTATAAAACGTGTCTATGTAGGCCATCGGCGTGGCTAAGGATACCAATGCTGCCTTGGTGAGCTCATCGAAACAATTCCTGAACAATGATGTTGCAATACCGGTTCAATGTAATAAAAGGAACTTTTAAATTGATCATCGGGAATTTCTTGTACTTTTTATTGGAGTTTTTGTCCATTATGCTCTATAGTACACGCTTATGACTATTTTTCAAAACTAAGTCCTACCTGCCAAAAATACTTATGGTAAAATTAAGCTTTTTATAATATTTTTCCCGGATATTTTTGTCGACAACATCTAATATTTAGCAATTTTTTAAAGCTTAGAAATAAACGTAGTTAAAGCATTATTTTTTACTTTACCAATGATGGTAAAGAAATTAGTAATCCGAAAAGACTGGTCTAACATTAACTATGGTAAGAAAAAATAATTATTTGCTGACTATTTGTTATATGCTCTATATTCATGTAATAGTCTAAAGGTTTGGAGAACACATCGGTTATCTACCTCAGTCGTTTAAGTAACGTCTCTAGCTATTAAGACTGTGCTCCGATTCGGAGAAAACCGGTAAAACACCAGAGATTGGTAAAACCGAAAATCACTAGTGTTTACTAACGTTTCAAACCGGTTTTGTTCGTCCTCTGGATACAATTCCGATAATTAAAAAAAATACCCAATAGCCGGAGAATCGGAGTTTTAAATAAACCGGTAAAAATACCAGAGCGAAATTTTACCTCCGGTGCAAAGCCCTAATGCAAATGGTTAGGAACTTTCTTCCGGCGGTGCGAGTCACGGCCGTTGTATCGATTTCACCGCGCGCTTACCGATTATCGCATACCCCGAAATATTAAGCAGATGTTTTCATCCAGTCCAGCATTAATGCACTTAAAGCTGGTTTTAACGAAACCTTATCATTGTTTTAATGTATTTTCATTTGTATTTTGATTTGAAAAGTATTTTAATGGATATAATAACAAACAGCATTTCATAATCTTACTCAATATGTTAATCGATTTTTAAATACCTTTATTTTTATACTTAGTAACAAAAATTTTAATCAGCACATTTTTTCCATGTGTACATTTTAAGTTATATAATAAATGAAATAAACGAATATTGTACTCTTACTCGATACTACCTTTATCGATATAATATCGATTCTCAAATGAACAAATCTCGTAAAATATTTTTATTGGCAAACATAATAAATTCAATCAGAAATAAAATTTGATTAACAATTTTAAATCTTAAATTGTAAAACACAAACGTTAACGTAACGTAGTAATACCGTAACAGGGTCCTATTTCGTAATTTAATTATTTTTTAAATCTTCTTTTTAATACAGTGTTCATGTTTCTCAAAAGGTAAAAAAGAAACGCGAACAATACGTAACAAAATCCGACAATTATTCGATAACGACTTAATCGATTTTATTGCTATAAATAACAAATTAATCAGTTCAAATTATGAAGATTTAAAGATTAAACTTCAAAATCGCCATAAAACACTATGTAACATGATCCAATAATTAAACTAAGACTCCGGCGGCACCGATGCCACACCTATTTCTGTCTAATAACAACAGCACTGCTGTCGTCTGGTTTGAAGGGTGTGGTAAGGACTTACTTATCCGAGGTATTTCAACTTATTCCTTGATGTAGCAACGCAGGTCCACTTCAGGTAGGATAGTTTTATATGGATGACAAATGTACATGGGCAGCCTACCACTTACCATCAGGTGGACTGCTTTGCTACTCCATATAAAAAAAATCGAGTGTCCAGCGGGTCCGTGGGGAAATAGGTAACAGTTAGCGCTGGCCATTTGGGAGGTACCAAGCCCCGAGACCACGACCCGCACAATACGGAGCGGAGGTGCGCACGCGCAGCGCTAACCTACTTGCCGTACGTTGATCTCTTTGTTTGTAAACATGGCGTCGCGTCGCCGCCCTCTACGCTCGCTCGGCTGTATCTAATTGATTTTGCTACCCTAAGACATCGTTTATTATGTTAATTGTATGATTAGATATTAACTGTTATCTATAAACATTATAGAAAATTAGGCGTTTTTTTGTGGTTTTAAAGTTAATTTTCTCCATTTGAACATGAACATGAGCAAAATTATTTTTGATCTATTGTTTATGTTTGATGCTAATTAATATGTTCGGATTAGGACAAACACAAAAAAATAACAAAAATATTTAGACGGGACTTTCACGAAAATGTTGAAGTAAAATATCATTTTTATCCGAGGCAAGTTCACGAATGCAGAGGGGACAGTATCTAAAAGAAATTCGCAAAATAAAGAAATAGGTCAAATGAAAAGAAACATTTTTTGTAAGTTGTTGGACTATACTCGTTTACAAGTTTTATTTGTAAACGATCTATAATCTTTTAGGAAGTATAGTTTTCGCTTCAGTACGAATTAATAAGGGATCTAAAGAGATAACGACGTGTCTATGACTTTGACCTCATGACATCCTAGATTAAACCTTCCGGTTATTTCCATGGTACACGAAAAATTATAAGCGACATACAAAAATAATGCCACGACAGTCTGACCCGTACAACTGTACTTTAATAAGAGAAAGTATATAAAATGTTATAACTCGTTAAATACATCATGTTTGTAAAAATCTTGCACCCACACACAAATTTAATAAAAAATCGAATATGTTCTTTTTTTAAATTGTGTGTGCATTCTCTTTTTAAAAAACAGAATAAAAAAGTAAATATTATAACTTGGTCTTTCTCTTTTCTAACGTGGGAATGTAACTGAAAAATACAACACAACACAACAGCAATTATTCTAACTTCCATACTAGTTTAATGAATTAAAAAACTCGTACACGCATATAAACTTAATATTATTTTATTTAAAACAAGGTCACAGCAATGTAAGTTCGATTTAAAGTCTGAGTCGTGACGACAAAATGTGCAAGCCTTACTGAGTAAAGAACTTTCTCTCGTCCACTTTAACGAAAACTAAAACATAACCATAACTATTATATATTATATTATAGCTTCCGCGCGGGCATTGCTCCCTGTACGAGTTGAAATTTTTATTCCAAATTCGAAATATTTTAAAAATAGAACGTACCTAATTTATACCCTGCATAGTTCTTTGTATTCGCAGGTCTTTTTTGAAAAAAATCACATTACTTTTTTCCAGGGTTATCCGGCACGGACAGACAATTTTTAAATACGTATTTTAATACCATAAATGGCCATTATTTTAAAATATAACACGATTTTTACGAAATTTGTATAGTTAAGTTCCTCACTTGAGTTTTAAGTTAAACCAAAAACAACGCTTAAATTAATCAAAATAATCTGGAGTGTAGTGTAGTAAATTAAATTAATCTGTAGTGACCTATATTGTCTTGATTGAAACTACATTTGACTGGACCTAGCAGTTCCTACGGGATATTAAGTGTGTAAATGAAAACCAATACTTATCAAATCCTCGTCCAATATTAAGAATTCATACATTAACAATAAAATAAAATAGTATTAAACTAAATAATCTTTATTGAATGCATTGTATTGTATACAAAAATGTTTGACTATTGCAATAAACATTGGTTATATTTACGCTTATTTACAAATATGTAGAATAGAAAGTGTATTAAGAAAAGAAATAATATATAAATACGCTATACAATATACTCGTACAATAAACTCGTACCTATCTAAAGGCATAACTCCAGCAATGGAAAAAACCTTTATGCTACGTACGATCAGGCACTCTGAATAACTTTAGCAAGACAGCACAGTCAAGGCCGAACTTACTTAAAATGCCATTATCATGAATGGACTAAAAAAATACCTTTAAGTTTTTTACTTTTTACGGGCGTTAATAAGCAATGTAATATAACCACTCACATTCAGGCTTATTAAAAGCTTAACCCGTACTAAGATTGTAATTGAATGAACAGAGCGCCGGCAATTTGTTGAGATTTAATCGCGATTTCAGAATGTTACACATTTTCAATTAATTAAAATGAAATAATTATAACATGGCAGAAATATTATGAATCTATATTTAATTTTATATGTACGATATTTTGTTTTGAATTATTTGTACTTATTCGAAGTAAATTAGGTAAACATGTATTTTTTTATGCACACAATGACACATTTTTAAGATAACTTATAATTAAAATTAGTGCAAAGGTACTACTTATTCCTAAAGGAATTTCTTTCAGCAGACCTGATACAGGAGATGCGGTTATAAATGGTGGATATGCGTGCCCTTATTTTTAAAGTAATTCGAATATATATAATAAAATAGTAAATGTTACATTATGAAGTTTTATTATATTAGGCCTTAATATGTGTAAAGGAACGTGACGAAATTAAATAAACCTGAATATAAATACTGAATAATGAATATAAATATTATAAGGTATTTATAAAACATAATTTAAATTGCTTAATATACTTAAAGATAATTTTTAATTCTGGAAAAGCTATAAAATTTCGCTGTTGCCTTACGGTTGACTTATATAAAATAGTTATTCGCGTAATTCACTTATATAAAATTGTGTATAACATCCATATAATTATGTATTACTTCATCTGAAATCTATAGGAATTAATAAAATTCAATTATCTTTTTGTAATATCAAAACAACAGCTTTTTGTTTAATGTATATTTAACAAAAACACAATCATAAAAATTTTTGTCCGGCTGTCTGTTTATAGTAATCTCTAAAATTATTGGATCTATTTTCTCGGGGCTTTTACTGACAGATAGCTAATGTTATACGGAGTAACGTAGGCTACTTTTTATTTTAGAAAAAGTTTTAGGGTTTCATAAAAAAAGCCATGAAATCTATTACGTGCGCTCCATTTCGTGAAAACTGTTAAAAGTATAAGTTTATAACCGAAAATTTTTACTATTAATGACTTACATTTTTAAACGCAGGTGCCGCGTATCTCATCTAATCTATTAATAAAATTGACATTTATAGACTCCATTAACGCATAATACTTTAAAAATATTTGTTGAAATTTTCATAGTATAACTACATTTTGAAGCCAAATATTACTTTATTGTTTCAACGGCATAGCACTTCGTGCGTATATAAACAGTGTACAAGATCTGACCTCGATACTTAAGTATTTATATATACTGTGATTCTGATACATGACTTGTTAGATTGCCTTGATCACTAGCAGGTAAAATGCAAATAGGTGTCTATGTTGTCCTCATAATAATATAAATGTGCTCATAAGTTAATGCATTGAATGTGAGGAGCGATTCTGAAAAAAGGACTCAGCAACAGCGCGAGCCTTTACGTCTGATATATTACGTAAAGGCACCTGTTGGCTCAGTGCTTGGCTCACATTGTAGAGGGTCATTGAACCGGTACTGTTCTGATAATGTTTCGAAGAATGCAAGGACATCAATGGCTCATTGGATGCATTTTGTCGGAGCGCGCACCACGACTCGGCCGAACGGCACACAAACATTCTGTTGCGCTATCTGTTTGCAGTTCTTACTACAAATATTTCGACAGAACCTTTTAAGCGACACTTCGCCAGGTCTCCGTAATGAACAAATATCCTCTCAAAAGTTAAGCTTTATTCAGCAGTAGGTATCGGTTTCTGCAAACGGCTTTACGACTACGAGTTTGGTAACGCTAAAATATGGAACAATACACGTAATACGCAATTTTTTTACCACGATTCTCTCGTGTTTTTGTATGTACTTAATAGACATAAAATTGAACTCGAGTGACTGCAATAAATAAATCTATTAAATTTTTGCCTACCAAAGTTTAAAATTTCGTAATTCACGCGTAAAGTTCAAACGTCGAATTTCAAACTGTGGTAGGCAAAAATTGTTAAGATTATTACTAAAATGCGTAAGACAGTATCTATATTCCATTGTCTTACCTACATAAATCTGAAAAGTGCAAACGTGTTAATCAGAGATATAATTATTCTAAGTACGTTTAAAACGAGACGCATACGTGCCTTCCATATAACCAGTTAGAAAATTTGCTTACTTTATCAAAAATCTGCATATTGATTATTCAGTAATATCTGTATGACATGCGTAAATTTTATTCTATATAAGCGCTTATATTATGTCCGATGTTAATTGTAGGAAATAAAGTTAATTTGCACTCTATTTTGTATTCTTTGTAATTCTGTCAACATTATAAAATAAACGTAAGATTTCAGACAGGTGGAAAATTTAAAAATATTTTACGCAGAACTTAAATGTTTTAACACATTTCGACATGTCTCGTGCGTCCAACATGTACCTACTCATTTAAAAATAACTTTCATAAAAGTCTATAAATAAATCGATTATCCACGCGCAAGTTAAATATTCCAGGAATCCTCTCAACTATTGTGCAACAGCTGCACAGGCCCGGGGTAAAATCCTCGGATACGTTGACCTCCAACGACCACCTTTTTCACGCGAACTAAAAATAAAAGAAGGAAGACATATACACGGGATGCAAGCATTCTAGACTGTTAAGGATGAAAAAGGAATAAAATAATCTAGTCCGTTCAGTGGCCCTCGTGTGAGTGGACGACCGGGGTGCGCTTGGCCCAAGTCGACGCGAATGAAAGTAAAAGAGAATAGAGGCGCCTTGATTGTGATCTGGCTCGCTGCGCTCATTGACAACAGTGCCTCATTAAGGATTCCATTGAGTTGATGCTGGGCGTCGCGCTCCGCGATAAAGTTATTGACTTTAATCAGCGATGGGTTCTTATTGAGGTGAACATTCAATACAACGTTCTCAACTCGTTTATTTAACTAGTTAACGTACATTCGTAGATTTAGTCTTAAGCGAGTGGACTTTTTGCAATGCACTCGGTTAGTGCGCGAGTCGTGCGGGCATGAGGAAAACCGTACATAATATCGACAGAACGAGTTTCAGTTGCATTTAAATAATAACTAGGAAACGGTTAACGTTTAAAAAATTCATTTTACGACCTGGCACGTTGGAAACGGATTTTGGCCCGTGACTCGGTCTCGATACGTTCGAGACGATAAAATGTAGAATGTCCTTTAAAGTGCTTTGCAGGCAGTTGTGCGGGCGTCCACCTCACGTTAACCTTGCATTGTGTCAGTAACACTGGCGGTGGGATAACTGTACGGTGGTTGAATGAGAATAGCAAAAAATAGGGCCTCGTGCACTTGCTGTGCCGTTGGACAGTCGGCAGCCGGTACGCGATCGCCGCTGGACCGGGCCGATTCATTCTACAGACATTTAAAGTGTCAGACGCGGGCCGAGCCAGCCAAAAATACTTTCCTGTTGACACGAACGGACAGTGTCGGCTGTGATACTATAAATATAAAACTTAAAACATGATAAAAATATTTGAAACGTTCTGTCTGTATATCGATTGGCTGATCGATGCGTTTCTCGATTGAATCGTTAGCCAGTCATGCGATTGTACTATACACAATTTGCAGCTTGAACTTGTATGTACTATAAATACCCTAGACGTTCACTGATAAGACAAAACTTATCTAGATTAGGTATAGCTGTTTGTGTTCACATAAATTAAAGTAATAGCCACCAAAAAACGTGTAATCTCTGATATTACATTATCTTATGTAAATATAGCTAATTTTCCGTGCGCTAATCTATACATACTAAACAACTATATATTTATGTATATTTGTATATTTAAATATAGTTGCATGCTGCTGTCACGTGTATAATTAATATGTAGAGCATGTTATACAAAAATTGCAACACGTCATTTAAATCGCAATTATACAAAGTAGCTTAAAATTATAAACAATGGTAAATTAATTGTAAAATTATTATTAACTCTTTACAACACTAGTGGCAGATGTCGATAGAGTGTATCAGCTTATAAGCGAAATTAAATTATTGAGAAACTGTAATCAAAATTAATAATTATCGTGAGAAAGATATATAATTATCAAGAGCGTGCGCAAATCAGTTAATTTTTGAACTTTTTGTTTCTGGACGTTATCACACCGCCACACCTGTTTCTACCTAGTAACAAAGTTACGCGCTGCTTATTCCGATTTGAGGCGCGTGGTAAAGGAGATACACTTACCCGAGCCGTTCCAACTAAGTTCTCAGGAGTAGCAACGAACGATCTAAATTGTAAAGGATCTACTTTGAAAAAAGTATGAGTTTTTGAGCGATCAGTGTGGGCACAAATCTCAAATGTACTTGGAAAAAGTATCTCATTTTTGAGTGTTGAGTGATCGGTGGCACGTGGACAGGCATGAATCGGTAGTGCTGAAAGTTGATCGCTACGATTGGTCCGATAACAGCTCGGCCGCTGACCGGCCTTCACACTTCGCGCCGCCTGCGCCCGACTGCACGACCTCGGATCTCACTGCCCAGCCTAGGTTACGTACAACCATAATCTTTTATGTTTGAAGGTGGTAGAACGCTTTGAAGTTCGACACCGGCGGCACCACCGGCACATCTATTTCTGCCTAAAAACAGCAGTGTTAAGCGCTGTTGTCTTCTGGTTTGAAGGGTGTGGTAAGGAAGACTGACTTATTCAAGGTATTCCAGCTTAGTCCTCAGGGGTAGCATTGCATCTGTGGTTGACCCCAGGG